>JANTPZ010090990.1:0-120115 GCA_025593235.1 Vachellia pachyceras | reverse complement strand
AACGTCTTATTGATTTGTAGATCATGCTTATTTCTTCAAGGTATTATATATAGTTTCAACCATTCATGTCGATCCGACTTGTATAGGGTTAATTAGATTGATGAATTGTGTTAATCTGCAACAAATGTACAATCATATATTTGCTTAGCAAATGATAATGGTGACTTTTGTGTTACGCGGCAATAAGGACTTAGCTTTCGAAGAAATATATATACATCTAACTCTTGAGAAATTTTAATTTGTATTTTCTCCGTCACAATGACTTTTGATTAGAACCCTGATATTTGTTTATTCTATTTGGACTTGATTTGGTGTATAAAATGTAATTGTAAGCTGAATCAGATGGGTTGATAAAATTGAAATTTTTTTTTAAAAAATAGTATATATGGCGCCCTAGATAATGGAATGGGCGCCGTAGGTGTAAGCTACGGTGCCCTACATTGAAATGTAGGGCGCCGTAGATAACATACGGCGCCCTACATTTAAAAAAAAAGGGCGCCGTAGGTCAATACGGCGCCCTACATTGTAATATAGGGCGTCGTATGTGCATATTACAATGTAGGGCGCCGTATCTCACACCAACGACACCCCCAACAAAAAGGGCGCCGTAAGCTCTTACTTTCTACTCCCCTCACATATACACCCCCTAAGAAAGGGCGCCTATTGGTTGAAAAATATGGCGTAAAAGGTACCTTTTGTAGTAGTTTATTACCCTAATATTGTGAAGTTATGCGTATAAATAGAAGACATCCCTTATTGTACTTTATACTTTATACAATGAATAAGATTGACTCTCGATGCCAAAACAAAAAAGAATGACTCTATCTCTCTATCTTGTTCTCTGATTCTCTTCTTCGCTTTCCTTTTTCAAAAATTTCGGAATATATTATTAGCACAAGCACTTAACCAAGAGCTACTTCGACTAAAGGATGGCAAAAGAGTTCGAACATGAAATATCATGTGGTACCTCAATTGTAAATTTTGGATCTCGCACAAGAAAGAAAAACAATTGTGAGAGATAAATGTTTCTTCCGCCACAATATGACTTACTGTTTTGAGAAAGTTCATAGATCCTTTATATATTTTTATTATTATGAGCTTATTCTCACATGTGGATAGGCTAAGCCTAAAATAAAATATTTAAATTCTTTTATTACCTTGAAATATTGTGTTCCATGGGATTGGAAATCAAAAATTGTTTTGAATTTATCATTTGTCAATTTAATATGCTTATGAAGAGTAATTTGATTGAATAAAAGTGATGAATGGAAACCAAAATTTAGTCTCAATTTAACATCATCTATTGATAAAAGTTTCAAAAGTCCAATCCCTTATCAAGCCTTTGGGTTTTGAAAAAGTATCTTCGCATGAATATGAAGAACAAAACTTTTCTTTAGGATATGAGAGACAGAAAAGATGAAAAAGTGTAAATATATTTTTTCTATTAAATTGTGACAAACTGAAGTATTGTCCCTATTTAGTCGTTCATAAGTACATGGTTTTGCCCTCTTAGGATCCCATAGTTACCCAAAAGGCGCCTTAAATGTCAAAGGCCACACTGCGACTACATGTATGACCTTCACTTTGGACGGGTCCAACCAATATGGGGCTTGAGTGCACCCTACCTACTCCGTCTCCCTTTCCCCTTCGCCCACTCTAGGAGAGTGTCACACCAAGCCCTACTAGGGACCCCACACCCTGAGGGACCCCGGAGTCTAGTTTGGTTTATTCTGACTAAACAGGGCTTGGTTTTGTAAGGATTATAAATTGTATCAGAATCTAGTTTGTTTGGAATTAATAATGATATCCGAAGGAATTACAAATGATATTAGAAGGAATTACGAATTACATAATTAACTGTGAATACATTATGTGGTTAAATTTGTTTAGGGGGTTGCAATTTGGTATCAGAGCCAAACGATTCTCGTGCTTGTTGTGCATTACATGTAGTCCTTTGACAATATACATTCTCTTTACATATCTTCCCTTCTTGTTATTAGCCTCTAATTTGTGGTTCTTCTTTTCCTTATGATTGTTTTGCCCTTAGGTGGGGAGAAATGGTAGATACAAGGCGTAGATGAGGAGGTGCTAGTAGAAGTCGTAATGATCCATCACCTCCATCATTAATGGCAGAGACTTTAAAGCAAATGCAAGCTATAATAAATAATATCAATGGATGAAAGGCTGCAAAAGATGGATCAAGAAAAGGAAGAAAGGGGAAATCTAGGACAAAATAATGACATACCTGAGAATGTGAATGACCCTATTGAGTTTGAGAGTATGGGTACTACATGAAATCCACCAAGTCAATCAAGTCCAATGGAAGATATGTGAATAGTTTAAGAGAGAGTAGCTATGAATACAATTTGGAAGGGTTTGAATGCTTTCCGCCCACCCGAGTTCAAAGAAGGATTGAAACCTTTGGTGGTTGAAGAATGGATCGATCGATTAGAGACCCCTTTTCTTGCAGTCCCTTGCAACTCTCGAGAGAAAGTTAATGCTGCAGTTGTACTGATGAAGAAGAATGCCAAGCAATGGTGGGTAAATGCCAAATCTCTGCATGAACTCGACTTGGAATGGGATGAATTTAAGAAGAGGTTCTTCAACCAATATTTTCTAGCAGTTCTAAGGCAACGAAAGGAGAATGAATTCTATGCCTTCCAACAAGGAGATCTTCATGAGGATACCTTCATTTACAGTTCCTTAATTTATCCAAGTATGTGGCATATGTGAAGGAAAATCCTAAACCATGGTGCTTGCTTCTCAATTGTTGGAGAAAGTGAGGCTTGAGATTAAACAACATATGGTTACCCATGAGATTGAAGACTTCAAGAAAATGTGCACTACTATCAGAATGGTGGCTATAAGGATAAGAGAGACAAAGGTGGCCTGCAAAACGGATTCCCATGGGAAGTTCAACAGGAACTCAAAGTCTCAGGTGGTGGGCCAATCAGGAGGAATGGATGCTTTAGTCCAGGCTCAAGTAACAATAGTAGAGCGAGGAATAATTTTCAAACACCATATTATCAAAGAGGCCCAACGCAGAGGGCCCAAGTCCCTAGAGGTAGCGGAGGTGGCAACCAGAGCTCTCAAGGGGGCTTACTGCTAGTAGTGGTAAAACGGGTTGGGCCCGAGGGTCATAACGGGTTAACCCGCGGGTTAGCCGGTTGGCTCATTTTTTTTTGGTGAAAAGCGTAAGAGGAACTAAAATGAGGAAGGAAAGTGCAAACCCTAATTTCATTTTCACTCGCTGCTCACCTGCTGTCGTCGCTCCGTCGCTCGTCACTCCCTCCCTCGTCAGTCCTCCCCTGAGAGTCGAGACGGCAAGACCTCGACCCTCTGACACTTCGATAGGCGACGGATACCCAGACCAGACTCCCAGAGTAGCTTTTCATCGGAGATTGGAGACCATCATCGCTGATTCGCACATCACTTCTAGCTCCCAGAGTCATCACTCCCTCCCTCCTTCCCTGAGACCCCGACACTCCTATAGGCGAAGGAGATCTAGAGTCCCAGACTCCCAGAGTCATCACTCCCTTCTCTGTCTGTATTGTTCCTTGTACAGGTTGTTCTGCTGGACTGCCCCCAATCTCGAGTCTTGACAGATATTGTTTTTCTTACTCAAAAAATTCTTATAAGTTTAATA
The DNA here is from genome assembly GCA_025593235.1 of Vachellia pachyceras. Classification (NCBI taxonomy): domain Eukaryota; kingdom Viridiplantae; phylum Streptophyta; class Magnoliopsida; order Fabales; family Fabaceae; genus Vachellia; species Vachellia pachyceras. The sequence goes on along the minus strand of JANTPZ010090990.1, from coordinate 116,469 downwards.
TGTTTATACTCCAACAAAAATGTTGTCTTGCTCTGTCTCGGCTGTCTTGTGTTCATTGCCTCTGACTTGTGTTCATTGGTTGTTCATTGTTTTTCTTGTCTCGTTGATTTAGGCAGGCATTGTTTTTCTTACCCAAAGTTGCAACAACTACTTATATGTTACTCTGATACACTCTATTGAACTAATTTCTTTGATTTTTCTCTTGTAACCTTTGATTCCAATCTCATCTCTAAAATCAAATGCGCTTGTAAGCTTGTTTGTCTGGCTGATATTATAAATGTTTCTGCGAATATAGGTGATTGTGAATCTGTGATGTTCTGATATTGAACTTGATTCATTATTATTAAATGAATCAAGTTCAATATCACCAAAATGTTCATTGCTAATTTTTATAATGTGAATATGTTCATTGCTTGGATTGGAATATGTGAATATGTTCATTGTTTGTATGTTCATTGAATCCTTGTATGTTTCATTGCTGAATATTCACATATCTAATTTTTATAAACATCTTTGTATGTCCATTGCTTATAAAGTAAAAGGACAATATGGCTAATGCGGATAATCAGTCTACACAACTTGAACTGTCTGTAGAATAAGGCAATTCAAGTAAGAAGACAAAGAAAAACACATATGACGTTTGGAAGCATTTTACTAAAATTGGAATAGTGGATGGCAAAGAAAAAGCTAAATGTAATGGTTGTGGAAAAGAATATATTGTGGGAGGTAAGGATTATGGGACTTCAACTCTTCGACGTCATATTAACACATGTGTTTCACTTCTAAAATATAAGGATGTTAGTGCTATGATGTTAGACCATGCTGGGAATGTTAGAACTAGAAAAATTAACCCCAACAAAGTTTGAGACATGGTTGCTTATGCTATCATTAAACACAATCTCCCCTATTCATTTGTTGAGTATGAGGCAATAAGAGATTTACTTTCCTATTTAAATCCTGATGTTAAAAGCATTACCAGAAAAACCGCTGTGATGGATGTTTGGAATTTCTATTTAAATCAGAAAGAGATCCTAAAGAAAAAGATAGTGATGAGCCCTGGTAGAATTAGTTTAACTACTGATTGTTAGACTTCAATAGCTACGGAAGGATACCTTTGTTTGACTGCTCACTTTGTAGATGAGAAATGGACATTAGACAACAAAATACTTGCATTCTCTAAAATGGAACCTCCTCACTCTGGGGTTGTATTAGCTAAAAGGGCACATGATATAGTGATAGACTGGGGGATTGATAAGAAAATATTTTCAATTACTCTAGATAATGCTTTGCAAATGATAGCATGCAAAATTTACTGAAGCAACGGTTGAATTTGGCCAGTAGTTTGATATGCAAAGGGGAGTTTTTCCACGTGAGATGTTGTGCCCACATCTTGAATCTCATAGTTAACAATGGCTTGAAAGTAATAGAAAATGCCATTCACAAGATTAGGGAGAGTATTAGATATGTAAGGCAATCGGAGGCAAGGATGATAAGTTTCAAGAAATGTGTTGAACAAGTTGGGGGTGTTGACATTGCAATGGGATTGAAATTAGATGTCCCAATTAGATGGAATTCGACACATGCAATGCTTACTAGTGCAATTAGATATCGTCGTGTTTTTGCTACCTTAGCCTTTAGCGATTCTAATTTTCATCATTGTCCAACAAATGAAGAGTGGTCTAGAGCAGAGGTAATGTGCTCATTGTTGAAGCCATTTGCAGTAATTACAAATTTCATTTTTGGTTCAACATATCCTACCTCCAACATGTACTTCTCACAAATATAAAAAATTGAGTTGCTCTTGAAAGCACATGTACATCATGATGATCCTATTATTCAAGATATGGCTGTGAGAATGCTTGAAAAGTTCGATAAATACTAGAGTGATTATAGTATCATTCTTGCAATTGCCATTATCCTTGATCCTCGCATGAAGCTGGATATCATAAAGTTTACCTTTGCAAAACTTGATCCAGCAAATTGTTCATAGAGATATGGGAAATCTGCACCGTCATCTTCAACTATTCACGGAGATGAAGCAAGTTGTTCCTATGAATCTGTTTTAGATAGACCTACACTCACTGTTAATGTCTCCATAGATGATGAATGCAACTACATGGAAGCTTTTGATGTAAGTTTAAAATTTCTAAATAGTTTAATGACATCTTTTAAATTTTATTTTCATTGAGATTTACTAACTTATCATATGATGTAGGAGGATTATATCACATTCAAGAGTCAAAACACCACACTAGTGGAAAAGTCTGAGTTAGATTCTTATTTGGAAGAAATCACACTTGATCCTAGATTATCTATAAGATTTAATATTTTAGAATATTAGAGGACTAACTCAGCTATATTTCCTTGTCTTTCCAAGATGGCATGTGATATTCTGAGCATTCCAATTACTACTGTTGCTAGTGAATTAGCTCTTAGCATTGGTTTACGAGTTCTCACTAAGTATCGAAGCTGTCTTCTTACAACTAATGTTCAAGCTCTTATTTATACTCATAATTGGCTTCTTGGTTTTCCATGGACTGGTATTTACTTTTTTATCCCATTAACATGATTTTATTTTCATAAAGTGAAATTGATTTAACACTTAATTTTTATTGTGTGTGGATATGACATTGCAGATATAGAAGATGTTGAGGAAGAGGAAAAGGGACCTTTGACAGTTTCAGATAAAGCTTCAAATGTTATCATTGAGGATGATTAGATCATTGTTGTTTATTGAATATCAATTTAGACTTTTTAACAATTAATCTTATATTTTGTTAGTTAATTAACGGAAGTTTGAAGTTTGAACCCGTGCTACCCTTTATAATCTTACTTGTTGAAGTTTGAATTTAGACTTTCTACTTGTTGATGAGGTAAAGTCTTTTGATCTTTGAAACTTGTTCTACTGCCCTTTATACAGTCCTAGCTAATATTGAAGCTTTGTGTTTTGTTTTTATCACAGTTTATAACTTTGAATATTGAAGCTTTGTGTTTTGTTTTTATCATAGTTTATAACTTCGAATATTAAAGCCCTTTATACTCCTTTTGTGTTTTCTTTGAATATTGATCTTTAAACCTTTGTGTTTTCTTCTCTTATTCTGCGAGCTTTGTGTTTTAATTCTTCTCTTGTTCTTCTGCCTTTTGTGTTTTGTTTTGAAACAGTTTTTGCCAGCGCATATGTACCACAACATAGGCAATTTCTTCATGATTGTGTGCAGTAAAAATGGACGAAGGTCAGTTGATGTAGCTATTTATGTTTTTCTGTGCCCTGAAGTATGCCATTACTTACCAATGGTCTTCTGTCTCATTTATTTTCTAGAGTCATGTGGTCCATATTCACGTCAGCCCAGTTGAGCCCATGCCACTACGCCTATTTGTGGTAAGAGTCTTGAATATCATAGCAACCTTGTTATTATTTCTTGTACATTGTTGTCCTATCTGTGTGCTACAATTATTAGTATCGATGTTGGAATTCTTTTTGCACTGAATGCTGATTATATGCTATGTTGGAGTTCTTTCATGGCACTATGATGACCTTGCTTGATTATATGCTATGTTGGAATTCTTTTTTTCACTGATTCTTTGTTCAATTCCTTTGTCTTTCATGGCTCAGTCCAAAAATAAATGGCTTAAAAAAGAATTTTTTTAGTTTTTTTTAAAAAATAAATGTTCAGCCCGTCAACCCACCAAATGTGGTGTGGGCTGCATTTCTGCAGCCCGCCAACCGAGGACATGTTGGCGTGCTGGCCAGCGCTAGCCCGCCAACCCCTACGGGCTAGCCCGCGGTATCAGTACTACTTACTACTTCTGCCCCTAATATGACTGTTCACCTTGAATGCACTCGATGCGGTCGACACCACCCGGGGAATTGTTGGATGTACTACGTTTGTGGAGAGACCAGCCATTTGACCAAATATTGTAACAAGAATAAGAAAATGGCCCAACCCTCTAGAACCATGGCACCAGGTCGAGTTTTTGCATTGACAGCTGATGAGGTGGGGATAAACCTCAAGATTTCACATTATGGTATTAGAGATGAGATAGCTCTTTTCGTTGGTGGGGAGAGTGTCATACCAAGCGTTGTTAGGGATCTAACATCCTGAGAGACCCCAAAGTGGGTGAAGGGGGAAGGGAGGCACAGTAGGCAAGGTGCAATCAAGTCCCAAATCTGTTAGATTCATCCAAAGTGAAGGCCATATATGTAGTCGAGGTGTGGCCTTTGACATCCAAGGCACTTTTTGGGTAATTATGGAATCCTAAAAGGGCAAAACCCTATGCTTACGGGCGGCTAAACAAGGACAATAACTCATGATGTCACATTATAGTATCAGAGCTGAGGACAGCTTTTCCCATTGGTAGGGAGAGTGTCACACCAAGCCCTGCTAAGGACCTAACACCCTGAGAGACCCTAGAGTGGGCAAAGGGGGAAGGGAGACACAGTAGGCAAGGTGCGCTCAAGTCCCACATTGATTTGACTCGTCTAAAGTGAGGGCCATATATGTAGTTGGGGCATGGCCTTTAACATCCGAGGCATCTTTTGGGTAACTATGGGATCCCAAGAGGGCAAAATCCTATGCTTATGGGCGGCTAAATAGGGACCATACCTCAGGATGTCACAAAATATATCTCCCTCTATTATTGTAATGCATATATTTATTTTTCCTATTGATTAGGTATTCATGAGCATCAAATTGACAATTAAGCTTTATTTCTTGTTGATTTCAACATGAAACAATATGTGTTTTTTTGAGTAAAAAAATTATTAATTTGATGTTGACCATCGATAAAATAAATTTCGTCCTTTTATTAGCACTCTTTTTGCCTAATCCTCTTTTTGCAAGGAAGTTTTCACCATGGAACTACTCCATCATGCTCAAACTCTACTACTTCCCTTTGATTCACTGAGTGTTTTGAGTGGAAACTAGTACTAAATGGAACCAACCTATCATTGGATTTAGACTTACTAGGCTAAGTCACTTCTATGCTCATCTTCCCTATAAAATTCCCACAGTTCTGCTATTAATGGCATTTTTGCACGTTAAGACGGCCATGCACGTGTTTGGTGCATAACAAATACTCTAGAGATTTTACCACGATCTCATAGGAGCGGTCACACTCCACATTCGTAGAGGTAATTTCATGAAATGTACCTGCATTGAGCACACTATCCGTGCGATTATGAAATCATTAAGAGCTTATTCTCATCCTTACAAAAATGCATTCTAGCACTTTTTCACATCATAGGAAGGGACCATATATTTACTTTAGTGCTAGCAGAAATAACAGACAATTTGCTCTTACCCATTGAACCTCCTACATGGGATCACCAATCACAGAGGTTGGGTTGCCATCGCTGCTAATTTCGAATTGGTTTCAGTCTCATTACCCTCAATAGTTCATTAATTTATTTCATCCCTAAGGTTTAGTCAAAGGATCAGCAAGGTTCACCTCACATAATCAATTGAGATTACACTATGTTTCAGCAGCTGCTTTAGAATATTATGTCTCAATCGAATATGTCTACTCTCACCATTAAAGGTTTTTTTCTTTGCCATGGCTATTGCAGAAAGACAACGATGGTGTTGGTTTTTCACCCAGTGGAATTTCTGCCAAGACGTTTTTCAACCACTCAGCTTTAGAACCAACTAGTTCCATAGCAATTAACTCAGAATCCCTTAAGGATTTGGTTATGATATTTTGTTTAGCTGACTTCCACTTCACACAACCACCACCAAGGGTGAATATATAGCTACTAGTGGATTTTATCTCATTTGAGTCCGAGACTCAACTAGCATCACTGTATCCTTCTAATACAGTGGGAAATCCACTATAATGGATACCATAATGCATGGTACCCCTGAGGTATCTTAATAACCTCACTAAAGCCTGCTAATGTTCACTACTTGGATAGTGAGTATATCTACTCAACTTACATATAGCATATGCTATATCTGGCCTTGTATAATTCAATGCAATAGACTCTCAATAATCTGTGCATATTTAGAATGAGCAACTGGATCTTCTTCGTGCTTTATTAAAAGCATACTAGAATCATAAGGAGTACTCAAAGGAGATTCATCATATTGTTCAAACTTTCTCAAAAAAAAATTCTACATAATGTTCTTATGAAAGCGAGATACCATTATCATTCCTTATGATCTTAACACTCAAAATTACTTTCTCTTCACCCAAATCTTTCATACCAAAATTTGAAGCAAGAAAATTTTTTGTCTCAAGCACAACATCCATGTTACTACCAAAAATAAGCATGTCATCCACATGCAGGCAAATAATCACACAATCATCATTTACAAGTTTTGTGTAAACACATCTTTCTACTTCAATAGTAGAAAAACCACCACTTTGCAAAAGTTGATTTAATTTTCATGCAATTGTTTAGATGCTTAACAAGTTTACAAACTTTATTTTCTTTCCCATGAACAACACATTCTTCAAGAAATAGTCAAAAAATCTATCAAAATAGCCAATACTTTCTTTTTGAGTAAAACCTTTAGCTACTAATCTAGCCATATTTTTATCCATTGTTCCGTCAGAAAAATACTTTTTTCTAAAAACGCATTTGCAACCAATAGGTTTTGTTCCTGGAGGCAAGTCAACTAAAACCCAAGTTTTGTTTGTCAGATTTTATTGCTTCTTTCCAAAAACATGCATCTTGAGAAGAAATTGCTTCGTAAAAATTTTTGGGTTCATTTTGCACCAAATAAGAATAAAAATCATCTCCAAAACATTTTTCTTTATCTTATACTTCTCCGTAAATTCTCAACTGAACTTTCATTTGATATTTGTTCAAAAGAATAATTTGGATTTTCAATTCTTATAAGAATGTGCTCAACTTTCAAAGGAAATATACATTCAAAATATTTCTGTATCTTTTCAAAACATCACCACATAATGTTTTATGATCCAAAACATCACTTTTCAAAATAATGTGTTACGATCCAAAACATCACTTTTCAAAACCAAGAAACGATAAGCAGCACTTTGTTGGGCATAACCAATAAACATGTAGTCAGAAGTTTTAGAATCAATTTTTCTCTTTTTTTAATCAGATAATAAAACTTTAGCAAGACACCCCCACACTTTCAAATATTGAAGATTGGGTATGTAACATCTAAAATTTTTATTTATTTCTTTGTTTCTTTTTTTTTAAAAAAATTATCATTGGAAAAGATTTATTTCATGATAATTGAAATTTATTTTTATGTTATGTAAATAACAAATGTTTACTTAAATATAATTTTGAAATTTAGAATAAATTATAATATATACAAAAAAAAAGAGGAAAAAAGTAAAAAAAAAGGGTCATTTTGTAATATTTTAATTCTTTGGGTCAAATGGTGTAATTTTCACTGAAAGACATTAAAAAGAGGGCAAAACCCTGTAACTTTCTTCATCTTCATTGTTCATCCTTCTTGCTGTGCGTTATTCGTCCGCCATTGTTGGTACTTTAGAGCTTATTTTGGTAAGTAAAATTACCTCTAATTACTAAACTTCCTTTATGAAAGTTGTTCTATGAATTTTTCTCTTTCTTATGGTAGTAATTTTGTTTTGATTAAATGAAATTTTCAAAAATAGGGTTTTGAGAAGTTTTGAGCTTTGATAGTATAAGAGTACATAAATGTAGATGGATGTTAATGGATAATTTTAATCGATTTGGATTTTTGATTTGGTTTTTTTATTATTTTATAATGATTTTTTAAATCAGACTTAATATTGCTATTTACTGATTATTTGCCTAATGAAAATGATATCAAACAATTTATTTTGGATTTTAGGAGTGCTATTGGTGATTTGATCAGTTTATTTTGGTTATTAATAAGTTTGGGAATTTTAAATAATTTTTCTAAATAATCTTTTTATTTTTGGGGTATATAGGATATTTGAACCAATTGAGTTTGAGTTTTATAATTTATTTTAGCTCTTTAGAGCCTATAATAATTTTGAATGGATGAGATTTGAATTCGATGATGAAATATGAATATTAGGAATTTTGGTGAAACTTTAAATGTTGGAATTTGATATTTTTAGATACATTAAGGAAATACAGATATTTTAGTGATTCTATTGGATGAAACATGATTTATAGAAGCAAGAAATTGGGATTTTAACAAGTGTTTGATGATATTTTATTTATGTGATGTTTGAGGATTTAAAGATAACAAATTTTTGGGATTTTTGGTATATTGATTATAAATTTAAGAAGTACAATAGAACTATTGGATGATCAAAAGGAGTTTAAGATAAAGAATTTGAATTATGGTTGTAGGTGAAGAATTTTAGGAAAACTTAAAGTTTGGAAAGAAAATGAGTTTTATTTAAGTTTATATATGCACTTGTTTTATTAACATTATATTAGTGTGTGATTTAATCAATTGTGTAGATTAATTATGTTTTGGTGACTTGAGCTTTGGGTTTGGATTATTGTAGTATTGCATAATTGCTTAAGTGTGAGGTAACCACATTTAATTTATTTTATAAGCTTGCTATGGGTTGTAAGATGTTTTGGAAAACATCTTTTGAACTGTAAATTTTATCTTGATTTAAAATTTACTTATAGTGATTACATTGTGAAATTAACATGAAATTACCTTTAGACACTAAGTTCTATATGTATATGAATCATTGGTGAAGCGGATAATATTTTGATATTATATTTATATTAATGACTCTTTATATGATATGATGTTGCATTATAATTGAGAACGTGATGTAAAATGTGAATACATTTAAGTGTGTTATGGAGGGATGGTGACTGTATTGTTGGGCTTGGATTGTGATGAAGTCTGGAAAGATGATATATTTGGTGAATCTTAAAAGTCCATGGCAATAGTCACCACTATTAATCACAGTGGTTAACATTATATTAGACCTTCCAAGTCTTGGACCCAGTTGTGGGCGGCTTTGCGAATGGTCAACTCTTATGAGTCTTGGACCCAGTTGTGAACGACCATAGAGAGGATGACACCTTCCAGCCTTGGACCCAGTTGTGGGCGGCTAGGAGGGGGCTTATTAACCTCATATTTATGATTGACTTTGGCCAAGTCTTCTATCATTATAGGTTAGAGTCCACGTCAGGTGATATAAAGAGGAGTTTAGTGGAGGGAATTGTATATAAATTGTGTGGTGCTATGTTGATATACATATGATTACTAATTTACTCAATTGAAACTTCGTTATTCTAGCAACTTCTCTATCTAGAGTATATTATTATGTTTGGCATGGATTTAATCATTAAATACTCTTTTGGTTTATAAATGTTATCAATATACTTTTAAATGAACTTATCCTTGCTTCACCTCTTATGACCCTGCCTGAATATTTGATATATTATCTGTTGGTTACTGGGACTTTATGTCTCATCTTATGGTTTCAACATTTTCAAGAGAGGGCCCAGTATTGGTAAACGGGAAGGAAAAGAGCCAGAGGCATAGTGTTGTGTCACTTTTATGTAGGGCCTCCTCTTTTGAGACATTTATGTGGGACATAAATATATTGCCATATATTTAGGCTATGCATACTCTTCATATTATTTTGCTCATTTTTAGATGTTTATGTATTGCTTCTAATATGTTATGTCAGTCTATGAAATGGACATATGCCACACTGATGAGGGTATTTTGATAGTCATTGCTTCCTTACATGGGAAGTTTCAATTGTTGATAATGTGGTTGATGTTTGATTGGCATTAAGTCATCTTTGGATTGAGATGGTGGATTATTAAATTTATTTTCTTAATTGTTTTAAAGGGGGATTTTATTCCAAGGATTTTGAAAGTGGTTGTTTCAAGGTACAAAACCTTTCCACAACTCATATGGTGTCTTACTTGTTTTCTTATGGGGGATTCTATTTTGTAAAAAGAAAGCAAATAGCAAGGCTTCACCCCACAAGTTATCAGGTGCAACAAAACTTACAAGTAAAGCATTCATAATCTCTTTTGAAGTTCTATTTTTCCTTTCTGCAACACCATTAGACTGGTGAATAACGAGGATTTACTTCATGAATTATCCCTTCTTTTTTCACAAAAATCATTTATAGTTAAATATTCCCCTCCTCTGTCTGATCTAACCCTTTTAATTTTTCTATTAAGTTGATTTTCTACTTTTGCTTTATATAAAATAAATTTTTCAAGTGCTTCATCTTTATTTCGTAATAAATACACTCTAGTATATCTTGAAAAATCATCAAGAAAAGTTATACAATATCTTTTTCCACCTCTTGTCTCAATTTTTTCCAAATCCCCTTAATTAGCATGAATTAAGAATAACATAGTTTCACTTTTAGTAATAAAATGAGTTTTCTTAGCTCGTTTGGTTTATGCGCAAACCTCACATTTGCTAAAATTATTATTTTTAATTTTAGATATTAATCCAAGGTGTTGCAATCTTTTTATGTAGGACCTATTTATATGCCCTAATCTAGCATGCCATATATTAAAAGAATCAATCAAGTAAGCAAATGAAAATGCATTATCATTCATATCAGCAATATTTAACACAAATAGTCCCTGGTTACAATAACCTTTCCCAATCAACACCTTATTCTTAGTCATGACAATCTTGTTAGACTCAAAAGACACTTTAACCCCATCCTTCGCAAACAAGGCCACAGAGACCAAGTTTGCCATGACCCCAGGTACATACGGCACACAATTTAGTGATAGGGTCTTTCCTGATGTGAGCTTGAGCATCACTTTGCCTCTTCCTTGAACTTTAGCAGTTTGGGAGTCAGCGAGACAGATACGATCATCCCCTTCTTCAAACATCTCTTTGTTTGCATACATGTTCTTGGTGGCTCATGAATCTACCACCCACTTTTTCACATCAGAGACTAGGAGGGCCTGAGAAACCACTGCAATAATGATTTCATTATTATTGGCATAATCTCCTTCAACCAAATTCACATTTGGTTTAGGAAGATTATTGCTTCTTTGAAAATTGCCTCATGTACTTTTCTTTCTGCATTTTGCTCTGGTTTGCCACAAACAAAACAATTTCCCTTTTTCTTAAAAGGGAGGTTAGTGGAATTATGCTTGTAACCAGATCTCTTACTTTTATTTTTTGGAATCATACCTCTTGGAGCATGGTTTTGATTCTACCAGATCTGCTTTTGCAGCTTTTATCGCCTTTCTATTTGTGTCTTCAATAATGATATGAGTGATCAGAATTGACGAAGACAACTGCTTCTGCTTATGTTTCAATTACTGTTTGTAATCACTCCACATTTTAGGTAGCTTCTTGATCAGTACACTTGCTATGAACTCATCTGGCAGGTTGATTTTCTTAGCTATGAGTTCCTCCAATAATTTGTGGTACTCATTGATCTGGAGTTTTATATCCTTCTCATTGGTCATCTCCCACTTATAAAAGTTCCCCACCACGAACTTTTGTTCCAGCGTCTTCAACAGTGTACTTGAGAATGAGAGACTCTCATATCTTACTTGCCTCCTTGTAGATACAGTAAACATCAAAAAGTTCATTAGATAAAGTGTTAATCAAGGTGTGTCTGCAAACCTTATTAGCATACACACAAGTGTCTTTTTGGGCTTGATTAGCATCGACCGATGGTTCAGGCTATATTAGGGCAGTAGCTACTCTGTGCATATCTAGGAGAGTGTAGATTTGCCCTTGCCAACGTCTGAAATTTTTCCTATCAAATTGATCTATCTTTGAAGTGTTAGGAAATAGCCTTGGAAGGGGCACTGCAGTCGGGATAGAGATCGGCATAGTTTCATTGGGACCAGTAGCAGTGTTCTATGACTCCATGATAATAAATGGCTCTTAAGATTGTAGATGGAAACACCTGCAAAATTAAAATCAACCCGAGTTGCGTCGAATGACACTGTCCTTAAGAGCTATTTTGCAACTACCGGCTAAGCTAGATGCAACATTCCCCAGATTAAACAGATTCTTCCTGCGAGTCAAAGGAGGAGGAGTGTACCAAAATTCAAGTGTAACTCAGCAAATACAATAATATATCAAAGGAGGGAGAATGCACCAAAATTCAAGTGCAGTCTATTAAGCCACTATCTATTAGACACCGAATGGTATCTCTAATTCTCTTTTAATACCATTCAGTTAATTCATTTCCTTATGTACGTTGCTCTTCCAAATTTTATGTCTCTATGTACGTTGCTCTTCAAAACTTTATGATACTCTTAATTGAAATTATTATTCAATAGCCACATTCATTTCCCTTGCGTTCTTTTTCCAACCTTGATTGAAAATACTATTAAATAGCCACACATTTATTTCTCATACGTTGCTTTTCAAACTTGGATTGACAATACTATTAAATAGCCACACATTCATTGCAAATATCATTAAATAGCCTTACATTTATTTCCCACATGTTACTTTTCAAACCTTGATTGAAAATACTATTAAATAGCCACCCATTCAATGCTTTTTCAAACTTGATTGATAATGCTATTAAATATCACCAAAGCAAATTTCAACGATACAAAGCTTTAAAGACACCTTGAAAATTGTCAATGCGTTTCTTTAACAAATAATTAATGGTTATTAAAAAAACAAATGTTAATAATAAAAATAAGAGTTTTCAAAATTTGGCTTTCACATTAAATGCTAAAATTTTTTGGCCAAAGCTTTATTTAAAATAGTATTTTTATTTCCATAAAACTTTTAATAAAGGGTGCCCAATACACAATTAACTTACACATAAAGGGGAAGGGAATTGATGGATTTATCTGTAGTGGCTTTTATCATATGCAAGCTCTTTCCTCCTCTTAACTAATTTATTAATGCAAAATCATATTTTATCAAACATTCACTTGGATTCCACATTCCCAAATAATGTGGGACTCTTCCTTTAACACACCCACACACAATATTTACAACATGGAGTTGGGTTAAACACGGGGTCATTTGATGGAGTTGTGTGACACGTGATTAGTAGCTAGATTAATACTCATATTTTTTTACTAGTACTGCAAATTGCATAATGGTATGTTGTTGTTCCATGCTTGTGCACCAAATTTTTGAAGTAAGGATTTACATGTTCAAATATCTTTAACAAATAGGAGACTAGCAGGGCCAATGGGCAACGATGCAATCACCTTGTAAATTAGTTATGATACAATTATAAGTAAGGATTTACATATTCAAATATCACATAACTAGATCAAACATCATATCAAACAATCACAATGATAATAAACGACAATATTGATGTATAAATTAGTGACTTTGCTACCTCTTAACCTTGAATTTTCTTGCACTTAGGTTTCTCTTGTCCTCTTGGAATTTGTAGGCTCCTTGCATAACTCAATGCCTACACCACATTATAATGCATTTCACATTATTATCCTTCCATTAGTATGTACTATAACACATTAAACTTAGCTTAACTCTCTCTTCCAACACTTAAGGTTCTTAAACCCTAACTTTTCCATTTTCAATTCTAATGCCTCCAAATTTATTTTCTTACTTGTACCCTACACAATTTCTCATTCTAAACTCATTGGAAGCATAAAAAACATCAAAATATACTTCCTAATTTTCTAGGGCTGGTCGAAATCTCAAATGAGAAGAGAAAAATGTGATTTACAACATTTCTTTCCATGCACTTACGTAATCTAAATTCTAATAACATTTCTAACCATTCTTTAGCATTAAATCACTCTCCTCATTTTACAAAAATTGGGTAGAAAATCCCCTTAGGGTTCTTGCACCCAAAAATTACAACAATACAAAACAACTGCAAATCCAACCATCAATAGCATCAGCAAAATCAGTAGAGTTTTATTTTGAAACTTACCTCTTCCAATTTGAGCTTCTCTTCACTCTCTCTCATTATAAGCTCTAAGTCTTCCTCTTGGCTTCAAGAACACCAAATCAAGAGTTGTTTGTGAGATTAATGGTAGTGGGGATGCTAAAAACTCAAAGAAAGATTGACGATTTTCACTATAAACTTACCTATTTCTTGGATTTCTTCCCTTTCTCCTTTGATTCTTGCTCTCTTCCTTATTGTTCTTCACCCACATCCCTCTCTCTATTTTCTAGTTGTTGGTCAAAAATGAAGGACCTTGTGGTTGTGAACTTTAAAAATCAAGGCTACATGTGGGTTCGACACCTTTATCTGGTAAAATAACATTCTACTGATAAATTCTATCACATAGTCATAAACTTTTCTTACTATTAATCTTTGAATAAAATGATTCCATGTGGGTAAATTTAGGCCCCTTCATCTTCTTTCACAACTTAAATACTTTATGGGTACTATATATATGGTTCCTTTAACCAAAACCATTCTCTCGGAAATACTTTTCAGAAATTCTCTGATTACTTGATCAGTGTATGACCATTAAAATTTTCTATAATTCTTATCAATTTTAATCTCTTTTCAAAAAAGCCATTTTGGCAATTTCTTTGTAAAAACCCTGGTTATGAGGTTTATTATCCTATGTAAACTATCAATGACTTAAATCTAAAACCAATTTTATAAATTCACAAAATTATTATACTAATTTTCCCCACCTCTTAATCAATTATCCGAGGCCTCTTAGAATTTTTAATAATTATATTTGACTAAAAATCTCTTGATGAGACAAATATTAAATAATTACTGAAAATTTATTTTGGGGTCATTTCTACTTTTTCAACCTCAATTCTACCTCAAATATTCTTTGAAGAATTATTATCTTCATTTCTATGTTTATAAGGCAATTTTCTGATATTCTAGTGAAAATTACCAAATTGCCCTTAATTACCCGAACTTCTTAAAAATTACACTTTTACTCATTGGTCAATATATAGCAAATGCTTATGGCATTCTTGAGATTTCTACCATTTCATCTTACCTCTAACTGATCTTTAATTATATGGATATCACAAACAATATTGAGGTTATCACACAAGACAATTGGTTGAATAAATGTTGAAATTTTAAGTTTAGTGAGTAGAGACTAAAGCCATAACACTTTAGAGACAACATTAGCAAGACTTTGAAACTCATCTTCAGTTAAGAGTGTGTAGCAATATTTTGTTTCTTGGCACACCACAATATAAGATTTCCACTAAAGAAGACATAGTTATCAGAGGTTGAGCGCCTATCATCAAGATCCATAGCCCAGTTTGCATCAGAATATGCCATAAGCCAAAGTGCACTTGGTCTGTGCAATATCAAAACAAAAGTAATTGTTCCTTTAAGATAATGAGATTGTAGAGGATTTTTCATATATTGATAGACTTGTTCACACTAAGTACAATTTATAGGTTAGTGGTATCTGTGTATTGAAGATCACCCACTACAAACCTATAGAAATGTGGATCAGACACAGGTGTAGACCCTTAAGAGGATAAGTGAGGAGAGGACACCATTGGTGTGCGTACTAGCTTGCAGTTAGAGATACATGCTATAGTAAATAACTCAAAATATATTTCCTTTTAGACATCAACCTTGTTGGAAATTGTGTCCTAGGCACAATCATTGTAGTTTGTGTATTTTAATTAATGAAATGTTCATTTTCTTTATCATATTCTTCATATGTTTTATTGTAATAAATTGTCCTTGGATAAATCATAGTGATTATCCTAAATGTCCATGTTTGTTCACTTGCATGGGAGTAAAGATGAAATAAGACCATTATAACTTTGAAATGTATGGAGATACTAATCAAAGTCATAGGCACTTGTAAGAGTACAAGGTGTTGGACTGACCTGGATGGATTTGTGTCATAAGCTTATCTCATAAAACAACTACGTCACTATGCCATTTGACTTGAGTAGATCATCATGGATTCTTACATGAGAGACACTCAGCTTTAACCTTGCAAAAGTCACTTTTAACCGAGTGATGATAAACGCTACGTTCGGGCTTAGTGAATCTTGTGTAGATGAATATAAATGGTTAAGATAGGATTTATCCCTCAAATTGTTAGAAAGATATTGATGGCCCCTCAATGAGTGAGTCTGAGAAATGTATGGTCATATTATAATGGAAAGAAGTTCCATCTCTATAGTCAGACCACTTAGGGATTGAGAAAGTAATGATCAGGAATAGGAAGATGACAATCTCCATGCTTCATCCTTGATTGAAATATCATGTGACGAAAGGGACGGAATGTAGTTGTATGATAATTTGTATCAGTTTACATATCATCATGCAAATTTAGTAGTCATAATGTCTTGCTAGAGACTGCTTATGACTTATGGGCTAGTATAGCCACTAACCCACAACAACTTCATATGGATCTACAAGGTTGCACACAAAATGGTCCAACATGACCTAAAATGTCCAGATTCATTGAATCTTGATTCAATGAATATTCTTGGGAGAATACACACACATAAATTCGTTTATATATATTATATATTTTTTCATGTATATATGTGTACATATTATATATATTGATATGTACATATTATATATATAAAGATATAATATTTTAGATTTCTTTCAAAAGATAAATCTTGAACTTAATTTATAAAGATAAATTAAATCTTGGTCTATCTTGTTATTATATTTTGTTTTAATTTATCTCAATAAATTAAAAATTATCCTCGTTTGACTCATTATCTAAATTAAATAGATTGGTTAAATTATATCTGTTGGACAGATTTACATAAAATCAATTTTATTTAATTTCTCAAATTTGATAGTATTTGATAAGATTTGAATTTTGAAATATATAAGAGATAGATTTTAAAATTCAAAAGGATAAGCTTTGAATGTCTATAAATAGATGGTTAAAACTCTCACAAGACACAAATTTGAAAAATGAAATTCATAAACTTGAGAGAGAAACTAAGGGTGAGAAAGAGATCCAAGAGTCGGACGTAGAGGCGCTAGCAATTATCCATGTTGAAAAAGGCATATGTGTGGATACTGGTAAAGGAAACTGATAGTAGTTGTTGGCTTCTTGAAACAGAGTAAGAAAGAAAAGAAAACACTCCAAGAAATGTATGCTTCTTAACTAAACGATTTAAAATCCTTCAACTGATCCAAGGAAGGGATTGACAAATTTTAATTTTCCATTATGCACTTCAATCCCAACATACCTTTAGTCAATTTTTGTACTTCAATACCAAGAAATAAACTAAGACCACCAAAGTCTTTGAGAGCAAACTCATCATTCAGTTTTGTGACTTGAGAGTAGTAATGAAAGATGGGGAGTTTTCAGTGATATAATATCTTCAACATAAGCCAAGATGTAACACCCTTATCTTTGGAATTTATAGTTAGTTGTTGTTTATATCTTTAATTAGTTAGGGAATAAAATAAATTAAGATTTAAAAGAAAAATTAAATTCAGATTATTTATATATATAAGGAAATGTCTCCTAAAAATAATTAATTATAGGTGTGTAAACTTATCTTATTATTAAAATAAGTAATACAGAATAATAATTATTTTCATTTTAAAAAATTATATATGTATATAATATTATTTTATTCAAAATAAAACCCTAACCCTACGTTTATATAAGCCACCTCACCCTCACCCTCACCCTTACCCTAAAAAAACCAAAGCTACAGTAACACCACTGCTACTGTAACAAACAACAATGCCAACAGCTACAGTGAACTTACAAGTACTCTTCCTTTTCTCTCATTTTTCTTTCTTCCTCAAAGATAAAAAAATGCATTTTGTCCAAAGCCTTTCTTCTCTCATACAGACCTAACGCTTTCCTATTCCCATGTACAAAGCTCCTTGTCCTCCTTATAAAAAAATGGGTCTTGTCAATGTACAACTACACACCTATTCAATATAGTGCACTATGCATTTCCTTCTTTCTTCTTCTCTTTCTTCTCTCCTTTCATGACCATTTCTCCCATTTTTAAAAAAATGTGGGTGCAACTACCCAAGCGTAAACGTGTTCCATCATCCTTTTATTACTATTTTTATGATATAATATATATATATAAGATACGTGTTCCCTGGAAGTGCTCATAAGCAAGGAGAGAGTGAGGTCTTGTTGTAACACCTCTTATTTATCCCTCTTAGACCAAACACTTACCTACATATTCAACAACATTATGGCCATTAAGTACAAGACATTTACAAAACAAAAACCAAAGTAAAACTCCTTTGAACCAACTCTTGAACTTTAAGAACCTTAGAAACCCTAACTTGCCACTAATGTCTTCTAGGGTTTCCACAAACTTTTTACCACTTTTACCCTACTCAAAAACTCATTTTGGACTCATTAGAAGCATCAAAATCATTAAAAGAAACTTCCTTCCCTCTGAACCTGCTGTGGCCGAGACATGCACACAAATTCCTTAAATGGAATTTTTCAACTTTCATCACTTGTAACACTTGATTCTTGTTTCCAAAATCATATTCAAGCATGGTATAACTTGTTTTTAGCTCTCTTATATCAAATGGAAAATTGGGCACCATCTCCCCTAAAACTCCATGATTTCCCAAATTTACAAAATCACAAAACAAACTCAAACACCACAATATATATATATATATATATATCAAAACACTCCTTACAACACAAGGAGGCTTTTATCATCAATGAATAGCTCTAAATCCCTCTCTTTCTCACTTTTCTCTCAAGAACCCTAAGCACCCAAACTTGAGAAAGAGAGCTCAAATCAAAATTCCAATCCATGGAAGTTGTAGAAGAAGTTGAGAGGAAGATTTTGATAAATAGCATGAGTTGTAACTCTCTTTACCTTGTGATTTCCTAAGCTCTTCCTCCTCCTCTTGTGCTCCAAAAATGGCATCCTCCTTGCTCCCAAATCTGCCCACAAATTCGGTTTTGGAACGGTGGAAGAGGAGGGAAAAACTTGATTTATAAAACTTATTAAATGGAATGGAAGGATGAGATGGAATCTTGAAATTTAAGGACTAGGATCTTGCCACACATATGACACTTTCTTGATTCTTATTGGGCACTAAAAAAAGGTAATGATTACTGTAACTAAGGGGTTAGAAATCTGGTTGGAGTAACCAAATTGGATCCCCTTCAGTTACTTCTACCGATTGCACTTTTTGCTGGTAAACATAGCTCTATTCAGGTAAATCTTTTTCTAATTTTCTGGAGATATTTTCCTCCTTAATTAATCTCCATGGTTCCTTTTAAAATATATTAAAATCATCATCCTCAAATTGTCCCTTAATCCATCCAAAATTAACAGGATTATTTTATCCTGCCCAAAACTCCTGAAAACGAGTAGTTTTAGAATAAATCATTTTTAGGGCCTTATAATTTTCTACATTTTTAATTAATATTCTAGCCCTTCATATTTCCCCAAAATACCTTCTAAATTATTCCAAACTAATTTTTGTAATAAATTATATTTTTGGGGATTTTTCGGGCCTTTTTCCTCATTTTTAGGAAAATCGCCTTAATCGTACTTTGGGCAATAATTTTGTAAAATACTATAAATTCCACTTCATTTTTATAGACTCTGGTTTTTGATCTTAGGGAACTCCTGATACCTTAAATAAATATTTTCAACCTTAAATTTTTAAATTTCATAATTCCTTATCCAGACCGAATTTCAACAATCGGTTGAATTTCTGATAATCAGTGAGTTCTGCTCTATCTTTTGGGCATCTGTGAATTTTTATGATTTTTGGTCGATTGTTTGACTTTTTGACTTTGACTTTGACTTTGTCAAATGACCAAGATGCCCTTACACTTTCTCTTAATGACCAAAATGCCCTTTCACAGTTTAACTTTTCATAAATTCCCATTTTACCCTTGACCTTTTGGCCCTTGATCTTTTGGTTTCTGATTCCTGGGGCAACTTCCCAGGGGGTCACCCATTCTGAAATTTCTCCAGGGCGAGCACGCTTAACTTTAAAGTTCCTACTGACTTTCATCCACTGGGCCAAATCTGATTCTACGACTTCCGGCCTATAACTTTACTCCCTTTATGAACTATCTATTTTTGAATTCTAATTCATTTCATAATTAACATATTAGCATTTATATCAGTTAGCAGAAAAATCATGGATATTACACTTGTTCCATCAATCATGCACACGTCTTATTCAGAAAAAAATTATATATATAAATATCGATACATATGTGTGTATACATAAATACAAGTATTGTGCATTGTTCTTTTATTTATTATATATATATATATAGATATATAAGCATGTATTATTACTTATGTGAGTATGTGTTTGCTATATAAATATATATAAATTATTAACCCTATTTTCCCTAAAAAATAGATAGGTAAATATATATGTGGATGTGTGTGTGTTTACATGTGTGTAGGTATAGGTATATTGTGTAGGTGTGCAACTACTGGATTGATTAATTGAAAAATAAAATAAATAATAAAATAAGATAAAAAGGTAATATAATTATATTCACATCCATGTATATGCGTGTGTGGTGTATATGTGTGAGTGTGAGAGTGCAAATGTCTGTGTTAGTGAGGTGTGTGGATGTTTTATTGGGTTTAATTAAAAAATATATAATGAAGTAATAACCATAGCTACGACATGCATATATGTGTGTATGAATAATATATTATATATATTAATATATAAAATATATTATTCATACACACATATATGCATGTCGATAAAATATAATAATGTATATAAAATGTATATATAATATATATATTATTATATGTGTTGTCTTTTAAATATATATATATAATATTAATATTACATTGATATTTTCTAAACTAAAAATTTATAATAATAGCATTACTGTTACTACTGCCACCTTTATTATCATTATCATTATTAATTCATTTCTCTCAAACAAACTAAAACAAAAAATCATACAAGAGATTGTCCCATATACAAATATTTTGTCTCGTATGAATAAATAAGGCAACTTGTATATTTGATTAATATGTTGGTGTAAAGGATAGTCTTAGGTATTTAGATTATCTTTAAAGCAACTTTTGGAATAGGTTAATTAGTTTATTCATAGAAATTATTGTGTATGATTTTTGTAGATTCTCATTGAGAACTTTGAAGTGACTTTTGTGTGCTTACCTGTAAGTTATGGAGTAAAATGTAACTCTGAATATTCTTTCATATACTTGTGATCGCATATAATTAAATTGTGATTGAACTATATTTTATGCATTTTTGGATTGAATTATATAAATGTAAATATTTGAGATTTTTATCATATAATTTGGCATGAAAACTTCTATAACTATCATAGCAGTTTCATTGTGATTTGGGTTGGAGTAAGGAGGATAAATTTGTATGGTGATATTCTTATCACGTGATAAGCCATCACTCGGTGCACAATAGATGACATTTTTTAGGGCCCCTTTTATTTGTGTTTTTCCTTTGGCCATGATTGCATTGTAATTATGGGACATATGAAGCCTTCTTGGTTTTCTTTTAAGGAGGGAAGTCATAGTACAGACTTGAGCTCTACCCTTTTGGTTGAATGTGTCTTAAGAAACTAGTGAGCTTGAGACAATCCAGTTACATGCATAAGTTTCTGTTAGACTATATGTTACCCTATGGCTCTACTCAGCGGAATAATGATGGATGGTGATATAAGGGTTGTTGCATATTACATTATTTTACATTATTTGTGATGATGATTGTGAGCTGCATAATTATGAAAAAAATATAAGATTGCTTATATGATTATTTATATATATATACAAATGTATTTGTAAATTAGTTCTTCCTTTTAAATTGTATGTCGTTTGCTTGTGTGTGGTAGATACTTTCAATAGTTACTAGGGTGTGGAATCTCACCCCGTTATATTAATATTTTTCAGGTGATTGTTCTAGTAGGCAGCAGGGGAAGGCACCTATGAAATAAGCCTTGATGGCTCTCTTATGCCCTTAAGTACATGCTATCATTTTAAACTGTCATGACTCTAAGACTTCTGCATTTTGTTTCTAATTACTTGCATTTTGTTTCTAATTACTCTGATATTTTGAGATGATTTGGATTGTTATTAGTGATATATATTTTGGTTGGATTTAATGATATGTTTTGATGATTGTTGTTGGAAATCCTCATTATTTATACATGACAGCAATTTCATTAAGTATTTCGGTTCAAAATTTGGAGTGTTACACAAGACATATGTAATAGAATTACCTTATTGCATAATAAACAAACATGGATCACATTTACTTGTAGTAATGCCATACTTGTGTAGAGTTGCTATTAAATGATGAAACCATGCCTAGGTATTTACAAACTAAAGGAGTAGTACCAACCTTAAAACCAAGAGGTTGCTAAATATGCACTTCCTCTTCTAAATAAAAAGGAATTATTGATATCTATTTGAGAAATATTCCACTGATGAAACAAATCAATTGTTAGAACAGTTCTAATAATAGCTAGTTTTACAACTGGTGATAAAGTTACATTGCAATCAAAGCCAAAAGTTTGATGAAAATCTTTAGCAACAAGTAGAGCTCTATACTTATCAAGAGTGCCATCTTGCTTTTCTTTCTTATGCATATCCCCTTGCAACCAATGATTTGTTGGTTTGAAGGAAGAGAAACAAGGGTCCAGGTTTTATTGTCTAGAAGGGCTTTATATTCAGCTCGATTGCTACAAGCCAATTTGGATCTTGGAGAGTAGCTTTAATAAATTTTGGGATGTTGGAGGTTGTGAAATTTTTTTGTTAAAAGACACCATACTTGGAAAGATTTTGTATTAGGTGAAATGATGAGGATAGTATAAACTCAACTAGTGAATCAGAGTTGTGAACTAAATTAAGTAGCACTTGTGAGGATGAATTAGGCTTAGAATGTGAAGAAGGAATTAAAGAGTCATATAGGCTACAAGAAGAAAGAGATGAGGATGAGGAGGGAGAAGCATGTGTATAACTAGGTGTAAAAGCAAGTATTGCAATAGTCTTAGAATGTGAGATAGATATCTCTACTAGAAGAAGAGGAATGAGAGAAAGAAGGGAGAGAACCAAAGAAAGGTAATGTGAATAGAGAAGATGCATATTTATGAAGGAAAGGAAAAGATTGTTTTTGGAATCTAACATCTCTAAAGATGTAGATTCTACAAGATAGTGCAATACCATTTATAACCTTTATGATTTTGACTGTAACCAAGAAAGGTACACTTAACAAATTGAAAAGACAATTTGTGAGAGTTGTAAGATCTCAACAAAGGATAGAAAGCAACCAAATACTTTGAATAAAGTATAATTAGGTAAAAGATGAAATAATTTAGTATATTGAATTTCATAGTTAATGGAAGAAGGAGGAATCATGTTGATGATTTATGTAGCAGTATGAAATGGTTCATCTAAAAAAGTTAAAGGTAAATGAGCATGAGACAATAAAGTTGGACTAATATCTACAACATGCCTATATCTTCTTTCAACAGAAGCCATTTGAGTATGTGTAGGGGGTGTGTGTGAGAGGACAATAAACTCTGTGTGCAATACCATGTTGAAGTAAAAAGGGATTAAAAGCTTTGAATTCTCTTCCCTTATCAGTTTGAATACCTTTTATTTTGCACTCAAGTCAATTTGCAATTATGGTTTTAAACTAAATAAATGTAGTAAGAGCTACATATTTGTTTTTAAGAGGATATAGTTAGATATAATTTGAGAAGGCATCAACAAATGCAATATAATATGAAAAACAAGAAGTATTAATGCAGTGAGAAGGATCCTATAAGTCCGCAAAAATTAGTTTAAGAGGTTTGGTATATATTGTGAAAGTTAAGGGATAGGGGATTTTGGTGCATTTTCCAATACAAGAAGAAAAGCAGAAGAATAGAAATTATTATTTGATTTGGCAAGATTATAATTTGTGATCAACCTTTTAACAACTGGTATGAAGCATGACAAATTCTATATAGCAGAGTGTTACTACATCAGAAACATATGTGTGAAATTTGGAGTTGAAAACATTATCATTGGAAAGTTATTGATTGGGTTGCTATGTTGAGGTTGAGGTTGAGATTGAAAGGCAAATGTGATCGGGTGGATGCCCCAAGAGCTTGAGGAGGTTGCACAGGCCGCAAAGGAGAAGATAGTGTGATGAAACTGGATGTAATCCATCAAAGTAGTAGAGGTCATCACTTTTGAGGTGGCCCTAGAGTAGAATTTGACATGTTGCTCGAGATTTAATACAATGCTAGAAAGGATAAAATTTGAAAAAGACATTATTATCTTTGGCTAACTTAGACACACTCATTAAGTTATGAATAATATTTGGAATATGAAAATACTATTAAAAAGAAATGGAAATTTAGGATTGAGAGAAGGAAGAATAGTTGAGCGTTTATTAAAAATATGCACATCTGACCCATTACCAACATATACTTGATTCGAAGTATTGTTCGTTGGTTCAACTTGTACCATATTATATTGATATGGTGTGATATGATGTGAAACACTAGAGTCTGGAATATATGAGTAGTCATAATAGTATTTAGGAGTAGGTGATGACATCTGAGATAGAAGATACAGATTATTGGTATTTGGAGCTAGAATGGTGAGGTTAATTATAGGATATGGTGAGAAGGAGGTTAAAAGTAGGTAGAGTAATGCAATATATGAGGATGGTTTTGTAAGGGATGATGGGAAGCAAAAGAAGGAGTGTAAGGAGTAGGTGAAGTGTGTAAATATGGTCAAATCAACAACAATGATAACAATATAGTTGGATCTTCTCTCTTTACCTCTAAAACTTTTGTTACTGTCTCTTTAAAGAATGGTCCTCTCCTGTGTCCAACTATTTGTTGATTGTGATAATCTAATTGATAGTTATTGGGTTGAGTTTGAAGTGAAGCTGTAATGGATTATCTAGTACTCACATATGAGCTCTTGACAACAGCAAGGTTAATCGGCATAGTATCTAACAAAGCAACTTTTAATGACTTTTCAATTCTAATTTCTTAAGCCAATAGTAAAGATTCAACCTCACTTATAGAGTATTTAGGTTTTTATATAGTAATAATCACAACCGTAACATTATACTATCAGGCAGCCCTTAAAGTATTACATTAACATGCTCTTGTATCGTGATAGATTCATCAATGGAGATGATACAGTCAATAAGAGCTTTAATATGAAGAAGATACTCAGGGATAGGTTGAGAAGCACCTTTGTGTGTGTTTATCAATTCTGCCTTGTACTGTTGGATTTTAGCTTGAGTGTGTGCTTCACAGAAGTCAAGAATACGATGCCAAAGTCGATGAGAGGCGTCACAACCGACTAGCCTTATATGCATTCTTCAGTTAATGTTGAGAGAAGCCAAGACACTAGTAGTTGATCTTGCTTTAGCCATTTCATATAACAATTAGAGAGATCTCCTTCAAAATTATGGATTGGTGGTGTATTATCACCATTCAAAATCATGACCTCAAATAGCAACAAGAACTTGTCATCATGGAAGAAAATTCTTCTCACTAAGCTTCTTTGAAATTGTAAGATTGAAAACTATACCTTAAGAGGAAGAACTGAGATGAGTAACCTTAGGGTTGCCAGAGGCTGTGATTTCAGTTATGGTGTTTTAGATCTACTGTGCTCTAATACCATATTCAATTCAAAGAAGAGAGAAAAGAGAGAGTAAAGAGAAAGAGGAGAGACAGTCAAAATATGCTTATGCTATTGAATTGTATGCATGTACAAAGTACTTTGTTAACTATTTATAACAAAGAGAGAGAAAAGAGTATGTATCGGTCATAACAAAATAATGACTTGTATACATGTAGCACAATTGAGCAAACAACTTGCATTATATTACAACTGACATAGTTACACTAATAAAGTTGGTGTGGAAAAAGAAGTTTATCGGCGTCAATTGTTAGGAACCAATTGGCTCAAGGTTAGTGAATTGAATACTAAGTTTTATTCATCGAACCACTATTATAAGAAAGCAACACTACAAAAAGCAAGAAATTACTAATGAATCTGCAATGTGTTGATGCCTTATTTTGATGATAACAAAATGATTTCAAGAATTATAAAACTTAAATTGTTGATGATTAAGTGTTCTTGGTGAAGCACTCGAGTTGTAGGATTAAGACATCGAGTTTGTGTGAAAGTATTGAGAATACTCGAGCACGGTGTTTTTAAAACTCGAGTATCAAGCATTTTCATGAGATAAAAATCAATACTTTCAGACAACACTTGAGTTTTTGTTGAAAGTGTTGATAATACTCGAGTTCTGAACTTCAATACTCGAGTATTGCAAGTTAAAATGTTTCTAAAATCCAACACTTTAAGTGAAAACTCAAGTATTAAGATGAAGTGTTACAAACACTCGAGTGATGTTTTTAAATACTCGAGTATTGGTGTTAAAATGTGTTATGGCAGAATACTTTCATGTGAAACTCGAGTATTGATGTTGAAGTATTGACAACACTCGAGTATTGTGTTGTAATACTGGAGTATTGGGCTTTGTTTTCAAAAGAGTACTCAACACTTGAAGTAGAATACTCGAGTTACAAATAGAAGTATTGACAACACTCGAGTATTGGGTTTGAATACTCGAGTATTGAGTCAAAATACTTGAACTTGAAGTATAACACTTGTGTTGTGGAGGAAGTGTTGACAACACTCGAGTGCTTGTTCTCAACACTCGAGTATCGGGCAAAAGTTTTCAAATGAAAGACAACACTTCAAGCACAACACTCGAGTATTAGGTGAAAGTGTTGACAACACTCAAGTATTGACTTTTGAATACTCGAGTATTGAGCACCATTTCCTCAAAAACACAACACTTCCATCTAAACACTTGAGGAATGGCAGAAAAGTGACAACACTCGAGTATTGTGATATTTCAAATGATTTCACTTCAAGTTTTCTTTTGAACACTCGAGTATCAACTGAAAGTATTCCTAACACTCGAGTACAAGAATTTCAACACTAAAGTATTTGCACTGAATTTCAAAATCATCTACAACACTTTCAACAAACACCCGAGTAATTTAAAAATGTTTAGAACACTCAAGCATTGACTTTTAAAACTCGAGTTTTGTGTTATAATATTCAAAATTCTTGATTATCACTCGAGTATTAATTCTGTAACACTCGAGCATTATTTCACCAATGGCTATTTTCTCTCTGACAGCTTTGTACCTGCTACCTGCAGCTTTCCTTATTCGTGCTAACAACATTTGAATCCTACCTGGCCTTTATAAATGCAGAAATTGATTTTCATTAAAAGAGAAAAGCTGCCCATACCTTTTCACAATTGTTGCAGACAGATTACACAAAGCCGTCATCGTTGTCAATATTCCTGAGACGTATTTAGTGCTGCATTAATGGTGAAGACGAAGAGGTGGTTGATGAGAGTAACAGATATTAAACTCTATCTAACGGTAACTTCATTCCTCTCATCTATAAAAGCCCCAAATATTCATTATAGAGACAACGATCATTTTTATGAGCATTAAAAGCTATCCATCAGTCTCTCTGTGATTTCTTCAATTCTTAATCTGAACTTCATTGATTGCTATCTACTCTTTGAGAGAGTGTCCTTGAGCAATACTTTCTGTAAACTGTGAGATATTTCAAGGTTGGGACCTTGAATTTGTTGGGTTGAGATTTGGTTAGGAAAACAGATAATGTAAGACTCTGTTTTATTGAGAATTGTTAAGGGGGAGTGGAAATCTCCATTGTAAAGGCTGAAGAGCCAAACTTGTTGGTGATTAGTGAATTATAAAGCTCAGAGGTACTCTGAAGACTGGATGTAGGTCAGAGGGACCGAACCAGGATAAATCTCCGTGTTCATCCTCCTTTTACTCTTTTAGTGACTTTACTCTTATTTTGATTTTAGTTTCGAAATTTTTAATCTGACCAATTCACCCCGTCTTGGTCAAATCCTATTCTAACACAATGAAATTTTAGTTTTGCCACACATGGATTGCCACAGAAAGGAAATTACATATGGAATTTATTTTGTGGCTAAATTTACCAAGAAAATCGGGTTACCAATAGAATTCTAATTCCTTTGATAATTTTTTATTTAATTTTTTTAATTTCAGGTGGAATATTTGGTTTCAAATTTATTTGTTTCTGATAAATAAAAAGGCCATTTGTCACCTCTAATGACTACTCACTCATCGTTGGACACCCACCATGTATCACATTCGCCACCGCCACATCATCATTAACCCCACCACATGTTATCTGCACCGAAGGCCGCCTTATCACTATGGCCCCTAGCCCCCATGTGTGTCAAGTCTCATAATTGCCACAAGATAAAGTTAAAATTTTGCCTTCTCCATGGACCGAACCTTGAACCCCTTGAGCTCGCACATGAGTCTTTGGTCCTATGACTGCCATAAGATAAAGCTAAAATTTTGCCTTCTCCATGGATCAAACCTTAGACCCCTTGAGTTTGTGCATGAGTCTTCGGTAGATGAGATGCAATGACCTTACATATTTTAGGCAATATATATATATTATTCTACTACATAATATGTTATATACATACATATATAATGTTATTAAAAATAAAAAATAAATTAAATGATAATTTTAATTTTAAATGGATACAATTTCAAAAAAACCTTTTATGTATTTATTATAATTTTTTAATATAAATTAATTACAAATTTCATAATTTATATTTTAAATATTGAATGAGTTTTCTCATAAATATTGTTTTAGCCAATTTTGAATTTAAATACAATATATTATTGATGGAACAATAATTTTTACATGTTTTAATGATTATTAATATAATAATTTTAATTTTTTATAAAAAAGTTGTTTTTAATATAAAATTTGTTACAAATATAAAAAATTTTAATTTTAACAATAGAATTTGCCACAAACATTAACCACATAAAAATTTCATAACTAATTATGTCACTAAAAATACCCTATACGAAAATTTGCCAAGGAAAAATTCCGTGACTAACGGTTCGTTTGGTTCGAAGCAAATGTAGCGATGGAATAGGAAAATTTAAATTTTCCACTGGCGGCGGGCATTTGGTTCGAAGATTCAAATGGAAAATGGGTTCCCGCGGGAACCCATTTTCAAGCATCTGCGGGAAAATCTGCCGTGGTGGGAAGTGAAATTAAAGACGCGTAAATACGGATTTGCCCTCCTATAACATTGGACATATATATAGATTGAAATTCGAAGGCTCGTAAATGCTTCTGCAGTGGAAAACATATGCAAAACAACAGAAGGAGCTACGAGCTGGTTAGAGCAAGAAGATAAGCAACAGGCGCTATGATTTGAAATCAGTTGGCGAAGAAATTCTGGAAAAGGTTTGCATCACCTATTACTTTTAATGAATTCTGCAAAACATATCTTTCCGCCTCTCTCCCCCTGTGTGTTGAAGTTTGTTTTCTTTGTGAAAGACATGTGTGAGTAGGTAATCGCTCGATGTATGCATATGACATATTTGAGTTTGTGAATGAACTTGTGTTTTTTGTCTGTTGCTCTGTTTTACCATTTGATTCCATTAACGTTATGAATGTGGGTCTAAGCAGAGGCAAGTGATGGGTAGGTTGTGAATGAGTAAAATGTCAATGTTGTGCGGCAAGATGTTGGGAATGGCAATAATTTATTATAATTATGTTACATGTATATATGTTGGTAAACTTTGTAGGCCATGGAGGATGGATATCTTTTTGAGTTACTGGGTGGATGTATAGCACTGGTTGTGGCAATAAGGAAACTAATATTGACAATGTTGGTTACAATAGTTATAAGTAGGCAGAGATGCAAGGAAATCCCTTACAGCTCATATAGATTAGATTTTCATGGCAAGAGAGCAAATCTAAGAGCTATGATCTATAGTAGTGATGGTACTTGCTTCAACCAAATTAGGATGTATCGGCCCACATTTGATCGACTGTGTCATATGTTAGACACAATTGGTGGCTTGAAACCAACAAGGCATCTACTGGTGTATGAGCAAGTAGCATTATTTTTGCACATTTTAGCTCATCACATGAAAAATAGAGTCGTACAATTTGCGTTTGGAAGATATGGTGAAACAGTGAGCAGATACTTTAATCAAGTGTTAAATACCACTTTGAAACTGCAATCTAAGCTACTGAAAACACCAGAGCCAATTACATAGGATTCAACGGATGACAGTTGAAAGTGGTTTAAGGTAACAAATTGTGTTTTTGTGATTTGCAAATTGTGAAGTGTAACTATGTATTGATATAGTTGTGTTGATGTAGGGGTGTTTGGGTGCACTAGATGGCACTCACATACGTGTACAAGTACCTGCAGTACACAAGGGTAGATACCGAAACCGAAAAGGAGATATAACTACGAATGTGTTAGGTGTATGCTCTCCAGATGCACAATTCATATTTGTGATGCTTGGATGGGAAGGCTCAGCTTCTGATAGCCGAGTTCTGAGGGATGCTCTTTAGAGAAGACATGGGCTACGAGTACCATTAGGTGTGTTAGTGCGATTAGTAATGGCTGGTTTATGTTGTGGTTAACTGAATGAAATTAATAGGGCTAAATATAATTTGTTTTTCAGGAAATTACTACTTAGTTGATGGGGTTATAGTAATTGTGAAGGGTTTCTTGCCCCATACTAAGGCCAACGTTACCACTTGAATGAGTGGAGACAGGGATACCAACCCGAAAACTCCTATGAATGCTTCAATATGCGTCATTCAGCTGCGCGTAACATTATTGAAAGATGCTTTGGCACACTCAAAAACTGATGGTCCATTCTACGAAGTGCTTCATATTACCTGGTGAAGATTCAGAATAAATATATTGTTGCATGTTGTTTGCTTCATAACCTCATTCGGTGAGAGAATATCTGTGATCCATTCGATGAACAACTGGAATCATTTGAACCCACTAATCCAAGACATGAAAATACACCCACAAGAACAATGGAGAGTTCAACTAGTTGGAAAAACTAAAGAGATGGATTGGCAAATGATATGTTTAATGCATACATGGCACAGAGGGAAACATATTGAATTTGAATGTTGTAGTATTTATTCAGGATTTGTGCGTTATACCAATTTTAAAGTTCACTGTAATGAAATGACATTGATATTCGTGATTTATAAATAGAGTTGAGTGTCATTTGAGACAAAATATTTGTTATGCAATTGTTATAATTGAGTTTTAGATTTTTATTTGTTTTTCACTTCAACGATTTTCTTATGGTGAGGTTTAGAATTGAGGATGCTGGGAAAGCTAAGTTTCACGTCTGGAGCCCAGATGAAGATAAATTGCTTGTTGAGTGTCCGGTAGAACTAAGAACAGATCAAAAGTTCATGGCAGACAATGGATTCAAGCCAAGGTATGCTAAGAAACTTGAATCCATGATGGAGGATAGAGCACGTGGATGTGGCATAGAAGGCAACCCTCACATCCTTTCACGGATAAAAACAATGAAGCTGTCATGGCAAATAGTGTATGGCATGGTATATGGAACCAACACATCTGGCTTTGGTTGGGATGCAGATAAGCAGCTTGTTGTGGCTGAGAAGGATGTGTGGGATGAATATATTAAGGTATGTGTGTGACAGTTGCTTTATTTTTGCTGTGTTGATTGTCTATAATTATGGTATTACAAGTATTGGGAAGTTTTATGTGGTAGGTGCACAAGAGAGCTGCTGCATTCAGAAACAAGTCTTTACCTCGTTTCTAGGACTTATGCTTCGTATGGTCTAAAGATCGTGCTGTTGGTGAGTTCTGTAATATGCCAGCTGCCATGGAAGAAGAAATTGTTGAAGAAGAAACTGAGACTCCTAATTCCCCTCAAATGGATGCTACTACTGATGACATTGACCTCTCACAAGCTGGCCATGACACAATTCCTGCTACAACCACAGCTGGTGCTACCACTAAGGTGTCTTCATCCTCCAGGAAGCGACGTAGGACAACTAATACTGATGTTTTGGTTGACGTGTTGTGTGAAACAGTGACTGCATTGGACCGGACAATTGTCCAAGTGTTTGTTAACCTTGGAAATCATATGTCGCGACAAGCTCACCAGGCTAAGATGGAAGCCAAGGCTACTGATCTCTACATAGATTTAATGAATGTAGAAGGTCTCAATATCCAAGAGCTTAATGCAGCACACATAAAGATTGTTGAGTCTGAAAGCTTGTTGAATGCATTTGACAAGATTCCAGCAGCTTTCAAACCATCTTGGATACGCAGTTTACTTGGACAGTAGTTAGATATATTTTGATGAATATGTTTTGCGATAATGTACTGGGTGTGGATTCTGCAGATATTTTGTTATACCTTGTATATCAATAGGTTAGTTATGGTTGTGCAAACTTTTGACCATTTCGGTTATGATAGGGAACTAACATGGCATAAAGTTTCACCAACATTGTGTAGCATTACAGTTAATATTTTGGATGTATTAGTAAAGTTACTATGTTGTGATCACAGCTATAACTTGCGTGTGTAATATTTTGGATTGATAGCATACCAATGCCTAACATGTTAACAATGAGAGGGAATGTTTTTATGAAGGTTTAATTTATCCTGAAAAGAACATAGCTGTCAGATGAGAATGTCATTCAAATGTGCCTTGTGCTCATTCGAATAATATCTTTGCAAATTCAAGGTCAAATTCTAAAATCCATTCGAATGTGTTGAAGATATGGTGAAGATGAAGGATCTCATTCGGATAAAAAAGTAGGATCATTCGAATGACACCCTCAAATGTGAGAAGATTGGTGACTTTTACGGTTGTCATTCGAATGCTCACAGGTGCATTCGAATGACAGGATTAAAAATTTGAAACTCCATTCGAATGTGGTGAAGATGAAGGATCTCATTCGGATGAGAAAGTAGAATCATTCGAATGACACCCTGAAATATGAGAAGATTGGTGACTTTTACGGCTGTCATTCGAATGAGCCACTGGCGCATTTGAATGACAGGATTAAGAATTCGAAACTCCATTCGAATGTGGTGAAGATATGGTGAAGATGAAGGATCTCATTAGGATGAAAAAGTAGGATCATTTGAATGACACCCTGAAATATGAGAAGATTGGTGACTTTTATGGCTGTCATTCAAATGAGCCACTGGCGCATTCGAATGACAGGGTTAAAAATTCGCAACTCCATTCAAATATGGTGAAGATAAGGTGAAGATGAAGGATCTCATTCGGATGATAAAACTTCTCATACGAATGATACCCTGAAATATGAGAAGGTTGGTGACTCTGACTCTTGTCATTCGAATGAGCCACAAGCGCATTCGAATGAGATGCAAAAAATTGAAAATTCATTCGAATGTGGTGAAGATGAAGAATCACATTCAGATGAAAAAACTTCTCATTCGAATGAGACCCTGAAGATATGCTGACGGCTGTCATTCGAATGAGCCATAGGCGCATTCGAATGAGATGCTAAAAATTTGAAAATCCATTCGAATGTAGTGAAGATGAAGGATCACATTCGGATGAAAAAGGAAGCTCATTCGAAGACAGGATTATAAATTTGAACCTCATTCGGATGTGTTGAAGATACGTTGAAGATTAAGGCTTTCATTCTAATGAAAATTTTTCTCATTTGAATGAGTTGAAAAAAAAATGTAGATGAAATTTCAGTATGTCATTCGAATGACTCGAAAAATCATTCGAATGATATGATTAAAAATTTGAAAGTCAGGGTTTCATTCCAATGAAACTTATGAGCCATTCGAATGAATCCCTTCAGCTTCAACCAATAAAAGGTTCTCAACACGTCTCCATCGCATGCGATTTAACTCCATACACTCCCCTCCAACCCTAATTCCATCAATCGCCTTCGAATTCCTCAAAAAGCTGAATATTTGCGTTGTGATTTTCACAAACCATTCGAATGGCCTTTTTTCATCGCAATGATTGTTGATAGTAACGGCTATATATCGGCTGACACCCCTTCGTATCCTGATGACCCTTCCCGATAAGCCAATTGTAGGCCATTTGCAGTTACTCCTCAACCATTAACGTGTCGATGAATCAATGTGAGCAAGCCGTTGACAACGTTTGAAATTCGGGGCGGTTACTTGATTATAAGCTGTGAACCCCTTACTCTCGCAAATGGTGCGAACGAAAATGCCAACAGAACCGTCAAGCTCTCAAGCTCCTACCATGATGCCACGATGAAGCTCTTGCCGGAGTAGGCCGTACCGTCTAAAAGTGGAAGAGGATGTTCCTGCATCAAAGGCAACAAGGAAAGGGAAGACGGTTATCGAGCTGTTTGCTGACAACTCATCCGAAGACGATGCCGACCAATTCTTTGTTAAGGAACGCAACTAGGAAGAAGTTGAAGCAGAGAAAGTGGTGCATCAAACTCTTAATCTCAGTGAGGAGGAGGCGACATAGAGGGTTTCCAAGAAGCGACCCGTTCCTGCCAAGTTTCCTTCTAAACGAAGCAAACGAGCCACTGGACAAGGCAACAAGGAGGAGTCACAGCAAATTCCTCCATCAATTGCATCCGAGGATGACCCCTCAGAAACACAAGCTTCAGTTCCATCTGACGCAACAGCCGAAGACTTACAGCCTCCTAAAGGGTATGTATCTGCTGCTCCTTGACCTAAAGACATTGCTCGATTCAATGCTCACTTTGCTAAATGAAAAATGTGCCCTGCCATCTATTTCGACTTAAACCATTTGAGAAACGATTTAAAGATAGATCTTGATCAATATCTAAGTCAGTATTCACTATGGATTGGGAGTCACCTTTCATACAGTCCAATTCTTGTTAGAACCTTCTACTACAACTTGAAACCTGTTGATGTCGTGGATGATGAGGGTGAATTAGTGGAGCATAGGATAGAATCTTGGGTCAGGGGAAAACACTTTCAAATCTCAGCCAAGAAAATAAATAAGTGGCTAGGAATAGTGGAGCCACCTGTAGATGCTTGTGTGGATAGGACAGTGGAGGAAATTTTGGCTATCTTAAAGCTAGAGGGCGATCCTAAAGGCCTAAATTTCAAGCCATCCACAATGTCTAAGCAAAATAGGATTCTCCGGTACATCTACACAAGAGCCATTGTGAGTAAGCCCAATAACTTCACATCTTTCGCCTGAAGAGACTATAGACAGTTTGCATCATTGGTTGTGAAGGATATAAGGAATCTGGGTTCCATGATTATGAACGAACTGCTTCTGTGGAAGGATAATGCCCTTGGAACAATGTATCTCCCTTTCCCACACATTGTGTCCTTATTCCTCAAGTGCCCAGGTTTGGTAAGACCCAAATGGCTAAAATGGGTCTCACATTGGCAATACCAGATAGAGAAGCAAAACAGAAGTTTAAGAGGAAAAGGGTGAAGGCAGAGCCAATGGATGAGGTCCAATCAACTAGGGGTGCCACACCTGAGCCTCCAGCTGCAGTTTAGGACATTGTTAGCAAAGTTGTCGAAAAGGCTATGGACACCATGCTCACTTCAGACATGCATATGCTCAACAAAATTAGTGAACAACTACATGGACTCTTTAAGTTCATGGATGCATCATATATAGCAATGATGGAGATGCTGAGAACCCAAATAGAGAAGACAGATGACCTCTCCAAAAGGGTCAAAGCCTTTGAAATCCTTCTATAAGTGCCTGAAGCCTCTCCTAAACCATCACCTTCACAACCTACACCTAACCCCACCTCATCCCATCAAATTCACATTGACCCTGACTCCCATCCAATTGACACTGACCCCACCTCATCCCATCCAATCGACACTGACCATGCATCCCATCCCTTCACACATGACATCAATCCCAAACTCCCTTCCCCACCTATCTCTTCAGGCCATGTATCCCCATCTCAGATCTCCCAACCATCTTCTCCAGTGCCAACAACTAGGTCACCTAAGAACACTCCTGCATCTGGCTTGCTCCAGCACACTGACCTCAGTACTCATCAACTTCTGACAGATATTGGTCAAGAAACATCAAAGCCAGTTGAAGCTACTGCATCATCACCATCCAAGCCATCTCAGATCTCTCAACCATCTTCTCTAGTGCCAACAACTAGGTCACCTGAGAACACTTACCTCATAATTCATCAAGTTGTAATAGATATTGGTCAAGAAACATCCAAGCCATTAGAACCTGCTGCATCAGCCGCAGCCACTCATCTTGATGATTTGAACAAGGGGCAAGAAGGAAAGTCAGAGGGAAAGGCAGACGACTAGGCCTACTGTCTATACAATTCTCTTTTGTATTATGAAACAAAAATTATGTATTCAGTTGCAGTTACTTATGCATTATTATTCTGTAGAACTAATGCATAGTGTTATGAAGTTCTGATGCCTTTTGATGCTTTTCTAACGCTTTAAGTCGTTGATGTAATCATATGAAATCTCATATTTTCTATGGCATGTTCAGTTTATATGTGTTTCTGTTTCATGGCATAATTCCAAAACTTTATCGGTGTTTAAATCCATTCGACTATGATACAAGGTTCTTCCATGATAAAAAGTTCCAATCCTTCCTCGTCGTTATTCAAATGTTGAAAAATTCAAGTGCATTGACATTTTTCATGAACTTGCAGTTTGAGATTGGTGCATTCCATTCGAATGAGTAAGTATCTCATTCGAATGAAATGTTTGAGCTCCCATGTTATGCATCACATTATTAGGCTCTCATTCGAATGATAAAACTTCTCATTCGAATGATGGACTACATTCTTCGATATTAATCTATCAATCTCATTCCAATATGGTTGCTCATTCGAATAAGCCCCGGGTCCATTCGAATGCGCATGTACGTAATTCAATATTCATCTACTGTATCATTCGAATGAGCCACTACTATATTCGAATACAATATGAAGATGTTGCGCTTCATTTGGATGACCGAAAATTGCATTACTGCATTTTTTATAGACAAAAGTTTATTCGGAAAGTGCGGATTAATTCCCATGAAATTATCACATGCTCTTCTTCCTTTCTTGTTTCTTTCAGCTGTGGGTATGATATGTTAAATTTAAAAAAATATTTAATAATAAATCACATCAATATTTGCAACAATGCTTCCCTCAAGCGTTGATGACAAACATGGAAGAGAAATCAGATTCATCTGGCACTCTTTGATATGCTTGTTTTAATCTTATGTTTTTAACTGCTTTTGTACTCTTATTGTTCAATCGAACTTTCTATGAACTTGTCAAGAGGTTTTGTAACAAAAATATCTTTTTAGAAAAATTTTGAATTATAAATTCATTAAGTTTTTTGGTGTATATATATTTATAATGTCTTCCCAGCTTATGTTTTTAAATGTTTAGGGAGGTAAGCATTAAAAATATTTCTTTGTAAGCTAAATTAACTTTTTTTTGGAAAATTAAAATAAAGAAGCAGGAGAAAACAATTCACATGCGTATATATGTATATATATATATATTTAATAACATATATATTAATTACATATATAATATACATATTTAATAAACTATATATTAAATGCATATCTAATTATATATAATTAAAAATATATATAATTAATAACTATTATATTTTTAAATATTATATAATTAAATATTAAAGAATTAATGTAAATAAGTTGCTTTTTTTAATAAATACATATATTTATACAAAACATTTAACATTTGTCATTAAGGGCATTATAGTCATTTGATACAATTTTCCTACTCTCTTTCCTACACTTTTAATCCAACCAAACAAAAATTTTTCAATCAACCCATTTTCCATTCCGGTGCGAACCAAACAAAAACTTTCCTTTCCATTCAATTCCATTCCCTTCCCACCCATTCTTTGAACCAAACGG
Organism: Vachellia pachyceras; assembly: GCA_025593235.1. Lineage (NCBI taxonomy): Eukaryota > Viridiplantae > Streptophyta > Magnoliopsida > Fabales > Fabaceae > Vachellia > Vachellia pachyceras. The sequence continues at coordinate 78,851 of JANTPZ010090990.1, read as the reverse complement.
GCCCTAAAATATATGTGATGGAATTAGCGATAGAAAGCTTTTATGCTGTTAATCCCATGGCCAATTTAAAGATGGAAAATTTCTGTCTCAAAAATTTCCAACAGAATTTTTGACAGATTACCGACAAAATTTGCCACACAAAAAATTTTGTGGCTATTCCTTCAGAAATTGGGTGTTTTTTGTAGTGCAACAAAATCTGGTAATGCAAATGAAAGATCAAAATGGCAATTTGGATGGAGTGGGAGGGTGATATTGCTAACTTGATTAGAGTTCTACGCATCCCTGGTCAGCAACAACATGGGCCATTTAGATACAGTTCTGTATTATGTAGAGCCTAAAGTTACTGAACTACAAAATTCTAGACTTACTTTACCTATCACAGAAGCAGAAGTAAAGGAAGCCACTTTTCAGCTTGGAGCCTTTAGAGCACCAGTTCTGGATGGTTTTAATGAGCCTTTCTACCAATTCTCTTGGAATGAGGTACGCCACTCCATCCTTAATATGGTTGAGAAGTTTCTTCAAGAAGGATGATATGCTTGATCCTTTGAATGCTACAAATTTGATCTTGATCCCAAAAGTTGATATTTCTGAAATGGTCTTTTGTAACTTAGCTTACAAAATTATAACAAAATTCTTGCTAATAGACTTAGATTTGGACTTGATCATTGCATTTTGGAGCATCACATATCGTTTATCCCTAATCGCCTTATTCAAGATAATAATATCATTGTTCATGAAGCTTTTCATTATCTTGAGAATAAGAGGTCAAGAGACAAATTTGAATAGCCCTTAAGATGGATATGAACAAAGCATATGATAGATTAGAATAGACTTTTCTTGAGGGAGTACAGCTCAAGAAGAATTTTTGTGATAAACGGGTGGCTTAGATTATGAAATGTGTTCGCAATGTATCCTTTAATGTGATGTTATCTAGTAAAAGGATTGCTAATCGTACTCCCCAACAAGACTTGCGCCAAGGAGATCCTCTATCTCCGTATCTTTACAATTGCTTTAGAAGTTTATTGTTTTTTAATTTCAAATTCCATTAACCAACCATACGTAATATATGGGATATGGGAGACGGTTTCTGTGCAAGAAAAAGTAACTTGCAATAGAATTCTTTTTGGAGCAAATGTAATGCGTTGGGACAGTGGGGAATTATGACAAATCCAGCTTGTTTTTCTCTGCAAATACTCCAGCTGATATTAGAGCAAATGTGATGAGTTATTTAAATATTGCAGAAGTGGAGGACCCCAGTAGATATCTTGGTCTCCCTATCCTGTGGGGGCCATCGAAGATTGCTGCATTAGCTTATGTTTGGGATAAAATGGGTAAGAAAGTACAAGGATGGAAAAACGAATGTTTGTCTTTTGCAGGCCGGGAGATTATGATAAAGCTGCGGTCCTGCTTTAAATTCCCTAAGCAAACATGCGTTGCTTTAGACTGCTTAGTGTCAATTTTATTCTGCGGGAACTCTGATATGGCTCGGAAAATCCACTGGTCAGCTTGGAAGTCTCTTTCTAAATCCAAGAGTGAGGGTGGTATGGGATTCAAGGATTTCATGGGATTTAGCGATGCTTTGTTAGCAAAAATGCTTGGCGTATTTTAAAGCATCCAGATAGTCTTTGGGCAAGAATTTTGAAGGGCTTATATTTCCCCATACTTCCTTCATACAAGCTGTGAAGGGTCATAAAGCTTCTTGGGTATGGGATTGCATTCTAACGGGACGTAGTTTCCTTAGCAAGAACTTATATTGGCAGGTTGGGACTGGCCATTTCATTCAGATTCGGAAAGACCCATGGGTACAGGAAATTGAGAATTTCATTTGTCCTAAGGAGCTGGAAGTGGTTGTTAATCCTGAAATGGTTTTGGCAGATGTCATTGAAGGAAGACAATGGAACTTGGCTTCTCTTATGGATTCTGTTGATTCAGATTTTCCTTAAATTGTGCTAATAGAGTGGTTGTTATTCCTCTTTCTGCTACTCCCCGGGCTGATAGAATGATATAGGCTGCTGTAAACGATGGTAATTATATTGTAAGGGAAGGATATAGAATACCTTTGGCTACAGTTGATAAAATGAAGCGCTTTGCCAGAGACTCTACATCTAGAAAAGTAGACACAAGAATATGGGCAGCCGTATGGAAACTGAAAATTATGCCAAAAATAAGGAATTTTATTTGGAGAATAATAAATCAAGCTCTAACACTAGAGAAGCCATTTTTAAGAGGAAATGTTCCCCTCAATCTGTCCGCCAAATTTGTGAAGAAATTGAAACCTTGGAACACATGTTCTTGCTTTGTAACTGGGTTAAAATCGCATGGTTTGGATGTCCTTTGAGTTTGTTCATTAATCCTTTATCTGTTCAGAATATGACGTGTTGGCTTGAAGACTTGTTGCTGTTAGATGCAGATGAGATGGATTATGGGAAGGCTTACATAGCCACCATGAGCTGGTTTATATAGAAGCTCTGATGTAAAATGGTGTTAGAACAGGAAATTCCCTAATCCTATTACTGTGATTGAATTAACAGAACGTTGTATGCAGGAGTATTGGGATGCAAATTCTCTGTTTATGCGCACTTCCCCTCTTGAGGAATCTAAATCAGTTTCTCAGTGGAAGAAACCTCAGGATAATGCTATCAAAATTAACTACGATGGGGCCTTCTGCAAACAAAATGGAAAAGCTGGTATTGGAGTTGTCTGTAGAAATTCAGAAGGTCTATTCCTTAAGGGATGGGGTGAATCAGTAAATTCTCATTCTGCCTTCTATGTTGAAATTCTTGTTGCCATTAGAGCAATCAATTTTGCTGTCCAATATTGGGATCATGTTCTAGTAATCATCAAGCTTGACTGTAAGAATCTATACGATGCTATTGTTTCAAGAAATTATTACAAAACGCTCTTGGTTCTATCACAGCACGTTTCAGAGGCTGATAAGGAGGGAATTGGTTAATATCGTTATGCTCAGCAATTTTATTTTGTTTGTTTATACTCTATTCCCTTTCCTGCTTGTTTTCTCGACTGAACTTTGTTGCCTCTTTTGAATGAATGAATGCATTTTTTGCTGGTAAAAAAATGAATGATTCATACGCTGGCCCACCACACATCCATCTGTGTTATATGGTTATTTAGTTATTCTTATATACTCATTCCAACCTCTATTATAGGAGCCCCGTAAAGGATTAAATTTGATCCTAATTATAATATTTTAATTAATTTATTTCTTATATTTATCATTTTTTCAAAATAATTTAACTAATTTATAAAATGATATATAATTTAATAAATTAGTCAAGTAACTTTTGTATTAAGAATGGGAAGTAGCACATATATATTATTCCATGACCAAATATTCCAATATAAAGTTAGTAGTAGATTGTGAAAACGTAAATAGGCTCAAAGGTTCTTGTTTAGTTACATTCATTTTTTTAGTACATGCATCCTCTTGTTGAAGGCGATTTTATATAAACACTATTGGACACTAAAAATAAATGCCTCTCTTAGTGGTGCTTGGAGGATTAATTCACTATGTTACACAAGGTTAGCTCCTTCTAGCTTTTAATAGAACTAACCCCTGGTAGGTTTGTTGCATTCATTTGTTTTGACAAAAAGAAGTAAAGTAGTACAATATATAGCATGCCATGATTAGTAGGAATTGAATTTAGTGGGATGGATTAATCCTTATAAGGTTCGAATCCTTATTGGAAAGGTGCACATGCAATACCTTAAATAGGGTTGTTTATCATAGAATAACACATATAGCAGGCTCATGAATTGAGAGCGGTTTCACACCAGAATGAAAAAAATGGAGCTAAGAGTAAATATATATGGATGATGTGTCTATTTCAAAAATATCATGATAGACGACAAGGTAGAGAGAGGTATATAATTACATACATATAAACACACACACACACAGAGAGAAATGGTTTAAAGAAAATGGAAAGAAATCGGACCATACTGCATAGTGGGTTTCTCATCATAGCATGTACCATGAAATTATAGGAAATATGTGTGTACTATGAATTTTATGGGGTGCGATTAATTAGCTGCGTAAATTAATAACATAGCTGTGAATATAACATATATACAAATAAGCGATGCACAAATTAATAACATGAGAGTTATCCACGTAAATGTAAAGGGCTGTTTGCTATAAGGGATTTGGAGAAGAAGCCCGGGAGGCTTTTTTGTGAGTTGAATTAAAAAAAATTGAGGTATGAAAAATTAATTTAAAAATGTAAACCCAATTTCTTTATTTTATTTAAATTCAACTCAAAAAAATTTTCTATCGCTCATTTTCCCTCCCCTGATCTGAAAGCAGGCCCTATGAGTTTGAAAAAAAAAAAATAGCAACTAGATCCCAAATAAATTAAAGGAGATAATATCTAATAATTCCTTATGATTTGTCAATTATTCACTTTCACTTGTCAATTGTTCAACTTTACTTGCCATTGAGACTTGAATAACTTTATATGCTTTCCTCCAATAAAGTCAAATGATGTAAATTAAGTAACGTCTTTTATGGTTCTCATGGGAAAATAACACTAATGAACATCTGAAGTAGTTACAATACAAATGGTATATATATTCTTAAAAAAGAGTCAAAAGGGATTATATGTAATTAAGGGGAATAACAGGTGCAGACACTAACACTTATTAATACAAGGAAAGGGAAAGAGAAACAGGGAAGCTAGCGCACAGTTTATAGAAAAGCGCACACACAACAACAGCAACCACTACGTACATATTAATGTTCCTAACTAAATACTGAATTAAAATTAATACTTGCTTTTATGTTTAAGTCCTTGAATACATGGCATGCCATATACCATTTTCACATTCTTTTTTTTCCCTTTCAAATAAAATTGAAACCACATTTTGGTTGGTGTATTCTCATGGTAACCATCCTGTTGGCATGTAGTTATTCACGCTTGGTCCTGCTGTGACCAATAATACCGGATCTGCCTGATATGATCTGCACCCGCTTCAACATTTCCCATTATTAGTTCAATCCACAACAGCAAAAAGGGTCAAATTTGCAAATTTGTCCCGAAAATTTTCGTTAAGAAACAATGTTGCACCAAGAACCTTTTATGGAACAATGTTGTTTTTGAAGTTTCAAAATTGAACAGCATTGTCTCTTACCATTTAAAATGATAACCGTCAACATCAATTCTTTAATTGTAAAGGGCAACATTGCTCCATTTTTAAACTTTTGGGGTAAAATTGCTTCCAAAAAAACTTCCGAGGTAAATTTGCATCTTAACCCTAATGATGACGATGATGCATGTTTATATTCAGCATTTCTAGGACTACATTATGAGTATGACTAATTTAGATCATCCCTTATCATGCAGATCCTACTTATATAAATTGAGTGGATATTTTATTTAACATGTGGGTCTCTGATGATCAATAATTCATTATATCTATCTTTGTCTAAAGGACAACGCTGTTAGAGTCCCTTTCTAGAATTAGTTATGGCTCCCACAAATATAATAATACCCCAATAAGATCATCAGTTGGTCTTGACAGATTTTTGTTTTCCACTTGTACAATTTAGTAGTGAGGATAACAACCAGATCAGTAAATGTATATTTATCAGTAACTACATCTAGTTTTAAGAACAAGTGCATAACGGTACAACTATATTATGATTCATTCATCACATTTTAAGAGAGTTGTGGACCATAGCAATAAATTCAATTTAATGTGGAACCAGTCATTTTAATTTTTCAAGCAATCTAACCAATTACTCTCTCAAGATCTATTTATAAAGGCAAGGAATTTTGTGGTCCTTTTTATAAGATCATTGATCACTTATTATAATTTTTCTTTTCTCTTTTATCATTATTCAACGTTGATGTATAGAAAGTTAGAAAATTTGCAGGGAATGTGGAGTGTCATATTCCCCACAGGCCAGTTCAGCCTCCTTTCCAACTAAAAAGAAAGAAGAAAAGTAGAAAATTTTTTTATGAAATATTCAATATGGGTAAAGTAATAAGCTAGTTTAATTTTTAGATAGAGTTAATAAATTTTTTGGTAAAAAATAAATTTTAAGGCTATTCTTAATTTTAATATAATATATAAGAAGTGAATTATAAATCACACCGCAAAGAGTGATTAAACAATTTCATAAGAAAAGCATTAAATGAAGGGAACTCATACCCAATGTGCAAGGTTGGCTCACACTCCAAGGGATGAAAGAAGCCATCATCTTGAGGTTGAGGTGGTTGTCGCCCATATCCCATTTCTTCAGCAGTAGGATTCAATTGGAGTGGATTTATTTGGTATCCCTCCAGCTGCAAAAACACAAATAAAAATTCATTTAGATCTATGAGTTTTTATTGGGATGTGAAAAATCCAAAATGGTTAAGTAATAAATGTAAAAATGATTAAATAAAAAATCATATATATGGGAAGACTATAAAATTTTTAAAAGTTTGAAATGTTTCTTAGTTTTTACCCTTTGCCTTAGTGACCTGTTTGCCTCACCAAGCAAGTGTTCCTGCATAAATGAATTTGATTAGTGAACCAGACAAAATTGGCAGAAGACAAAACACATACAACAATTATTGACGGATGAAGGCAAAATTGTTTATCGTACCTTACGTTGAAGGTCAGAGAGTTGATCCAGCATAAATTGTGTCTGCAAAACAAATGAATATATATATATATATATATATTAAGACAACTAATTGCTGATATATATTGATGAGTTTAAGGATCACTGAATGCTACACTGTTCCTAAGCAGAGAAAGAAGAAAGAGAAATAAGAATACTTGTCGTCATTCTTTTCCTTGATATCATATTCAACATCATATTTTAAAATGCTGTAGTGTGTTTGTGTGTGTGTGGGCTAATGTTTGTGGAGTGAAGATGATCACTCAAGGTGGAGATCAACATGCTTTATGTGCATGTGTGTTGTAAATCGTACCCGTGTTGATCTGATCTGCTTCAAGGACGAATCAAGCTGCCTTTCAAGTGACTCAAGTTCTTTGCTGCTTAGAGGTCCAAGATCTTCTCCCATAAGATTCCTGTTGTACGGTATAGTAAGAGTTTATTAATGTATCATTATAACTACTCTCTCCCCACTCCTTTTTATAAGCAATATTCTCTCTTACATATGTTAATTAATATTTTTTCACAAGCAACAAGTTGCAGTTAAGAATTTTAAAGCATTTTTTAATTTTCCTTCCAATTAATTAAATATCTCTGATCTCATTTTCCACTTATCACCTCCATAAATAAAAATAATCCATCATCTTCATAAATAACGGTAAAAAAATTATTTCATCTTTAATATCTATTGCTTTTAATTAATTTTAACTAATAAATAACAGTTCGTTTTACTTAATTTAATAATTGTTACTTATAAAAAGGATCAGTATCTTCTGGAATAATAATAACACATTATACTAGTTAGCATTGGTTATTAATACCTTTGGGATCGTTGCAGGGCTTCATAACGTGCCTTCAGCTTCAAGTACTCCTGTTGGCTGCTTAACTCCTACATCCCCAACAGTGCAATTAATTGCATGCATATTGAAAGTATAAACCAACCCCATATTTACGGTAATCCAATAATCTTTTTTTCTTTTCCCTTCAAATGATTTTTTTTCTCTATTAATATAATCGATACATTGATTATTTTTCAATAGAGTTATATTAATCACTTGTCTTTAATCACTCAATGGCATGCATTGATAACTTCTAATTTAGCTCAAATGTCTTGCATGAGAAAAACAAACAAATAAAGCGAAGTCCTCGTCAGTGTTAACATGATTCATGAAGGCTTGAATTCGCAGGAACACAAACAGTTTTCGACTTAATGATCACAATCGTCATGTCTAGTATAAAAGACCTAAGCTTTTTACAAATAAAATCTTAAACGTAACAAACAATGTTAACAAGTAAAATTTTCATATAGACATGTGACCATGATGGCGGAGTTGGGAGGAGGGCAAGTAAGATACATATATTTTAGAAACAGTAATGAGAATTAAAGAGATTGAAAGCAAATATTTTCTCTTTCGTTGGTTAAGGAGATATAGTTTCTCCACTTCGACTAATAATATGTCACAGTATGATGTTCCTATGTACCCGCAAATTCATGCGTCGTTTATGGATTAGCAGCCAAATTCATTCTAAAATTATTAACAAGGCAATATACAAATTCCTTGATATCTTCCCTTAAACAAAATTCAGATCAACTTAGTTTTACATTATCCCCTCTTTTATTGCTAAGGGAACCTCAAACTTGATCCTAATTGCTACTGAAGATATGTTTACCAAATTTACTTAAACACCAAAATTGGGGAAGCTGATACGTGTCAGCAACTCATTATTGGCAAAGTGTAGGGGGGGTTTCTTATGACGAAACACAGTGATATGACAAAAAGTTAGAGAGTTGGACATGGCACGTTTGAAAAGGAAGCAAAATGGAGGGAGGGAGAAAAATGCCACTAAAAATAAATTTGCAAATGGATATCTAAACCCATTTTTTTTGGGGGGTATTAAAAGCTCAAAATGTTCCATTGGGCAGTCTATTTCCAAATTTCAAATTCACCTTTGCTCTGAACCATTAAATATGATAGATATACTGCCCAGCATAATAACATGGGGTGACGAGCATTCTTGTTCTTTTAATAAAGTCCTGTTTTACGAAGCAAAATACGAAGATATGGGCAAGCTAAAGTAGGTTTGTCATCCATCTATAATAAACTTTTTCTTGAAAGAAAATCATGACTTAATACTATTCTATAAAAACATTAAATATGATTTAGATATACATGTAATGCATTGAATATCTAATTTGATTAATTTAAAATTGAAATGAAATGAATAGATTGAAATGATCCTTAATTTGATTTAGACAAAACTAACAAATACGCTAGCTGCATATTAAGAAATATAACGAGCTCTATTTATGAAATGATCCAGTCAGAAGGAAGCAATCATATCTAAATAGAGCTCGTTACTTTATTTTATTTAAGAAATATAACTTAATTAGATTGAAATGACCCTTCTGGCTGGATAATTGAAGGAAGCAATCATATCAAGGCTCAAATAATTAGCCTAGAAAGGAAACTTATTCAAATGTAACAAAGGTTCAATTCGATCGAGTAAAAATATTTCCAGACTTCAATTATCAGACTTTTGGAAATTCATAAAGGAAAGAATGCTGAGTCAAGCTAGAACAAAACTAACGTATACGCTAGCCACATATAAATAAATATAACGAGCTCTATTTATGGTGATTAATTAGATTCACATGCGGAAAACTGAAACAGCCAATATTGAAATAATTAAATGAGCTACAGTCAAGGAAAACATCCATCCATGTCTTTTCCCTCCCTTTTTGGCCGGAAGGAAGCCATCCATATCAAGGTTCAAATGATTAGCCTAGAAAGGAAACTTATTGAAATGCAAGAAAGGATCAATTCAATGGAGTAAAAATATTTCTAGACTTCAATTATCACAATTTAGAGAATTCTAAAAGGAAAGAATGCCACGTTGAGTTCGTAGAAGTAGAAAAGGAATACTACGAAGTGTTGTTCCTACTTCGTTAGTCTGACCCTGCATATTCTAGTTAAGCAGGAAGACGACCCTTTTTTGGGGCGGAGGAAGACTTCCATTTGATTTATTATTAGTTGGCATAGTTGCTGCAAGTAAAGTTTTCTCACTGGTCTAATTGTTATGCTGCTGTCCTAATTAAATTGATTGTTCTATATTTAGCTACTGTTATATTTGGTATTTGAAGCCGATCGCTTAGGTGTATTTGGCAAATGAATGGAAGAATGACATGCTCATAAAAATCTATATATGAATTTGAGGGCATTAAGAAGGCCAAAGGGTTTTTTCGTAATGAAGTATACAAGTGTTGCAATAGTTATTAGAAGCTACGGAATACTTCTGAAGAATTTAGAGGTGCAGAAACTATAAAGTTTTTCCTGGCCAACTATTTGATAAAGAAGTTGATGCAAAGTTTATGTTGAGAAGTATTTCAGAAAATTAAAGAAAGGGAAGCATTTTTGGAATAAAATAAATAATCTTTGAGGCTATATTTACTCATAGGCAATATATATATATATATATATATATATATATGTGAGAACAAATGAAAAGAAGTTATTGGAATAAGAAAAGAACTTTCTAGCAATATATCCTTAAAAACATAGGAAGAGTGGATAGTAGGAGTCGCCCTTGAGAATGAAAGGGCCTCATCCACTCTTTTTCACTTTTAAATCAACTCTGCATTTCAGAATGTATGGCATTTGAACTAGAATTTTTGTGGTCAATTAAAAGTTTTATTGGAAAAAAATTTAGATCATAATTAATTAATCATTCATATTAATAAACTTAATTTTTTAAGAGATTATTAATATTCGAGATAATATTATCTTAATTTTAAGTTGTCGTCATGGATATAGATAGACAAACAATATAATATTTTAAAAAAAATTATAAAAATAATCATTTTCAAGACTTGAAGGTCCAAATTAAAATAATAAAATTACCAAAGCTTCCCTTGCAGAGACATTAGGCTCAGGTGCTCCATAGTTGCATTTCTGGTACCTCTCTAGCGTTTTGAGCATGCTGCATGAGTATAAAGTAGATAACATTCAAATCGTTTCCACTACGGCTGCCATGCATGTAATGTATTCCATAAAAAATCCCAAAAATATTAGAAAGTAGATGTCATTTGATTTTTTAGGACCCTAGCAGATAAATAAGTAAAAGACAGGTGGCGACCGGAAAAATAGGGTCAGATAAAGTCAAAATATATCATTTTTATATTAGATAATTGAATATTATTATTGTAACACTAATAATTGTATTCAAATTTAATCTCACCCCGACAGATTATTAAATTGAATTTTGTCTGTTTTTTTTTTCTTTGCACGAGTCAATGGTTGGTCTATGTAATTTGAAACATTATTCCTGATATAACACAAACAAACAAAGCCTGTACTACAAACTGCAGTTACCAAAGAGAAGTTATGCCTTCTGTTGGCATATTTTGACTCTGAAATTTGCTCCACTCAAATAGAGTTCTTAATTATGAAAGAAACAGTTGTTCTCACTATATCATGGATTTTTTTTTTCCAAAAAGAAACCCTAGTTTCAAATAAATTTTAAGATCAATATTAATGAAAGTTTTTTTCCTCCATGTTTTGGCCGTCTTGGACTGCGGAGAAAAATGAAAGCTTATATGGCTGTGAATCTTCCAAAAAAAAACCCTGCTGTCTACTATGCTTCATGAAAATTTGGTTAAAAGAGATGTCAAATTAGTAGTCTCACTAAAATAAAATAAATTAGTTTACCAAAAAATAAAAAATAAAATAAATTAGATAGAAGGTTACAAGAATGTCTTATCCGATACCAAAAAAAAAAATCAACAATCAATTATAAACAATATTCCAGAAAAAACCACGAAAAAGAAAAGCTGTCCGAAAAGCAATGAGATGTGTGTTGCTTATGTGTGATATCCATTAAGTAATAGCGTTAACTCAGTATTGACTCTATTGAGACCATAATACATGAAAGGCAGTAAAGAAAACACTTGGATGTCCTATGAACAATAGATGGCTTATTCGTGTGCCACACTTGAATAAGACGTATGGAACATAGCATTGCTGAGAGACATTGATCTGAAAGCTTCTGAATTTCTTTAGAAAGAGAGATACGGAATGAGAAAACTTAGCAAAATAGTAGTACTTCGGGAAAAACAATTCTGAGAATCCACTCACGTCGATAGGCTTTATGAGAAAAGACCAGTTTGATTTAACAAAAGCAAAGGTCAAAATCTGTGTCAATCATCAGATTTTGATCAATTGGCAGGAGAAATAGAAAAAGCTATCAAAACCTTGAAATTTGTGGTTAAGAATCGGAAATCAATTAATGATTCGAAGTAATAAAGTAAGAAGAGTCTCTGATAACGCATGAGCTGAAAACGAGACAAAGAGAAGAAGGGAAATGATGGGAAGATCAAAAGGGAAGACGAGGGCTAAAATTTAGGAACAAAACAAAACCCTAAAACGAGTGTAGGGAGAGGTGTGGATATGTATAAGCAAGACTCTTTACAAAAGAAAAGATGAGAAAATCTTCAGGCGTATTTCGCCCTAAATGAGGCATGGTTAGGTTGTCTCACTGATTCTTGGCTTTATTCCTAACATCGATCTAACCAAAAGAATAATATATACCAGCTTCTGGAGATTCAGCAAAATGAGATAATCATTTTATGTGCTTCGCTTCTTCTAACACAAAAATTACATTACAAACAAGTCTGACCAGAGCCGTAGCCGGATCTGTCGAATCAAGCGAGAAACTGAAATTTCTGACGCCGCGAAGAGACTTGAGAGAGAAAAAGACCGAAACCTAAAGAGAAAGCTTCAGAAGAAACCAGAAGATCTCCCAAAAAAAAAAAAAACACACCAAGTCAATACAACAGTGATCTTCTTTCTTTATCTCCTATGGCGTTTCCGGTTGCAGATCTAACAGCAATGGGATCGCAGTATCACTCAACCTGCTAAAAACGCCGAGACATTCACCGAAACGGAAATGATAGGAACAGTGAAAAGAGAAAATTAACTTTTTCTCTCATCTTCCAAGAAAAAATTCCCGAACCCTGGGCTACGCTTATTACAGAAAAAAGCAGAAAAAATATTAAATAACCAGTTGAAGATCTAGGAAGAGCATCAGAACCAAAAGCGAAAAGTATACGAAAGAATGGAAATTATACAAAACTGAGAAATGAAGCAAAGAAGAAAGATGGAGAGAACACGGAAGAGTACATAGGGAGGTTCCATTTTTGTGCTATGTTTATAAGGTGTTTGAAGAAATACAGAAAAGAGAGAAAAAAATCAGAAAAACGAAAAGAGAATGTGTGTGTGTGTGTGTGTAAGTTTTTGCAAATTAGTGGAATACCTTGAACTACTGCAAAACTCGTACAGCTTTCCTCTATTGGAGAAGATGATGAGAGCAACCTCCGCATCGCAAAGAACGGAAAGCTCGTAAGCTTTCTTCAAAAGACCGTTCCTTCGCTTCGCAAAGGTCACCTGCCTGTTGATCTTGTTCTCAATTCTCTTCAACTCCACTCTTCCTCTTCCCATCTCTCTCCCCCCCTCTCCTCTCTTTCTCTCTCTCACAAAATTAAAATCTGGTTTTCTGGTTTTGGTTTACTACGTACGCCTGGGCGTCTATATATACCAAAGAGAGCAATATGTGATATTTGTGTATGAGAGAAACTGTTTGCGTGTGAGAGAGAGAGAGAGAGAGAGAGAGTGAGTGTGTGTGTGTGTGTGTGTGTGTGTTGTGTGTCTTTTTCATCCAGCTAGAAGGGTGGAATGGAGGAAAAGGGTTGATGAGGATCCAATGGTGGAGGGAGGAAGGTGGGTGGTAGGGTAAACCAAGGGGAGGGCGAGAGACTCACCAAAGATTGATGTGGTTGATAAGAAATTAATTGGTTTACAAATAAATTTAAATCTCAGTATTAAGGTATTGTTGGTTGACCACGTGTCACTAAAAAAATGACATTTAACGATAAAAATCTATTAATAAATGACTATTTATGATAGAAAATTTTCATTTAGTAACGGAAAATATTAGTGAAATTCATTTTAGCGACGGGAAATAACCATTTAGTGACAGGTTTTCCGTCGTTAAATGGTATTTTTTCTGGTAATGCATAAATACATATATTTATATATATGTACTCTAAACTTAAATGTATAATGGATCTCAAAATCCAACTCACTTAAGCTTTTTATATAAAATAAAAAAAGTGGAGAGTGAGATGGATAGGATCAAAGTGATATTGGGGGAAATGTGGGAGCATCCTTAAAATGTGAGGGGAATTCCCTGATGGGATTTTTTTTCAATTGTAACAGTGCACGTGTCGACGTTTGAAGCTGGGTGAAGTCTAATATCCACCTGACCAATTTTATGGGACTTGGGCAATCATGTGACCTAACCTTAACCAGGTGGTCCTTCCCCTATGTAATAATTAACCCCCTCACATCCTTAATTACATTTGTCTAGTTAATTACTCAATTACCCCCACCTCATTCCTCCCGTTTCATTATTTCTAAAATTAATTTCATTGATTTTTCTAAAAAATTAGTTTAATTAGGATTTAGATGCTCACTATAAATTAAACATGCATCAAAACATTTAAAAAAAGAGCATTTACAAAAATAATAACATTAATTAAATTCAGTGATACTTGAATTTGAATTGATAGTATTGGATATCTATATTCTTGCATTATACACTACGGTCAATGATCCTTACTAATAAAACAACTTTTTAAAATGGTGGTTTGATTGAGTGTAAAGGACTTCATTCCTTTTAAATAAAATCAATGAAAGCTATCATAATTAATTAAATTAAATTCAATAAGAGTTAAATTTGAATTGATTTTATTAGATGTCAAATATATATTAAATCTGATTCTAAATATAAAAATTAAGCATATCACTAATTTAGATATATTAACACTTCGGTTTTTGTCTCGAAAGTTTTCATAAAGTATCATTTGGCACCCAAAAGTTTTTATGTGCAATGTCACTCTAAAAGTTTTAAGTAAGTTCAATGTTGCTCCGGAAGAATAAAAATATTGCACTCAAAAAATCCGAGTGCCCAATGATACTTTATGAAAACTTCCGGAGCAGAAATAGCAATTAACCCATATGGGTAAAGTTAGAAAATCATTTCAATTTCAAACAAATGTAATGAGTCAAATATCATTTTTTTAGTTATAATGAATTGGTTAAAATGACTTATATTATGAAGAGGATAAAATACAAAATATAACAATGAAGTTGCCTGGAATTGTGCTTAATCGTTCAGCCATTGAAGTCAATGAATAAGGTCATAGCCAACATAAGCCTCTTAACAAGCATATCTTGTAGTAAGATATACATATATATATATATCCTTCGTATAACCGTAATGGGATCAAAATACCACTACCTCTACTCCTTCATTAAAGATCCGGTATACTAATTTGAGAAAATAATGAACCTAAATAAATAAGTTAAATTAATGATACACATAAGTATTTCAGATGCATCATTTAATATATGTTAAAAATAAGAAATTTATTTAGTTTCATTAATATATCCAAATTGGTCAACTTGATTCTATATTAAGGATCGATGGTGTGTATATTATCCTAAATTTGAAGTCTCATTCTTAGTTCTGACCTTCATTATGAATTAAATAAATTGACCATACACGTGAAACAAAAAAGAAAAAACTTAGTCATTAAAAAGCACATGCGTGGTGCAATTGGTCAAGTTAATTAAAAACCATAAGCAACCAGCAGAATTATTTCCTCATACAATTAAGAAGTAATTTAATTTTAATTTTCTTCTTTTAATCTGACGTGTTTAACAAGTATGGTTAGTTATTTGTAATTATCTCACAATAAAATAAAGTCTCAACGGATGAAAACTTCATGTCATTTACATATATACCCCTTTGACCGTATAGTTTGAGCAACCCATTCATCAGAAAACTTTGTAGATCTCCCAACGTTTAGAACACTGCGCTTAGTCAATTTTTGTTGCCGAATGTTAATTAACTAATTATGCACTACTACAAAGTAAACTTTTTACTAATGAAATTCACGTCTTTTTTAAAAAAAAGGGAGTGAAAAAGTGAAGGTTGTCTTTTTAGGCGCCATGTATGGTGGATAGGGCGCCTAAAGCGTGACTTTAGGCGCCCTACCGTAGATTCAATCTAGAGTAGCTAAGATGCATCAATCACTCCGAGTTGAGTTTGATGCTCAACTTCACAGCTCAATCCAAAACCAGATGATAGTTGAGTTGGGAGCTGAGATGAGAGTTCAAATGGGAACTGAGATGAGAGCTGAGTTCGCAGCTCTCCTAAAATTGGGGAAGCTGATTGATGAACTGAAGAATATGGATTCCCCTGTATTTCCCAGTAGTAAAGATAGCAATAATCCACTTGAGACAGCAGTACTGGGTGACCCTTCTCCTAGTTCCCCCGCAAAAGAAGTTAGAGAGTATTGTACTCTCTACCTGAATGAGCCAATACGTGACGTTGCCCATGCTTATTTCTACAGGCAAACTACTACGCACCATTCTATGCCAATTTCAGATAGCTTATCTCACGTATCGGTGACAGGTATTGAAGATGGTGAGGAATCCTCCGATGTCCCAATCCCTGATCGAGAGGTGCTCCATTTAGGCCAATCCAAGGGTTGCTTCATTCTTTGGCCGAAAAATCTCATTTCTACACCTACAACACCTCATGAGGTAGTAGCCATCTTATGATCTTACTTAATTTTTTTCAGCACTATATTTACAATCTGTATTCTCTACTGTACTAGGACCCAAAAGAAGCTGCAAAATTTCCATCCTTGTCACGGCTACGGCAGCTACGAGAAAAATTTACACCCGTGACCATGCAGATGTTTGATGGGATTATTGGTCGTGGTGTAACGTATGAATTCATCATCGATAAGGATAATGTGAAACAATTCCTATCACTGGAAGACCTCGATATAACATGGCTTCATCTTGCAATCTTGTAAGTTTTTTATATTCCTATCTTCATTTGATGATGTCATTTTTTATGTTTTATATAATTCGCTATTTACTTTATTATTTAACTCTTTAATAGAACCTTCCACAACATTTGCGTCGACGTTTCTAGAGATAATTTGTATGGATTTATATGTCCTGCGAATACTACAAGGAGTTTTAATAATCTAGAACACAGAGTGCATTATGTTGGGAATACAATAAGAGCAGACGTTAATCCAAAGGCGTGTTACCTAGTGCTAATAATTGAAAGGTATGGTATTATAGTTATCCCTTTAACACATTTAGCCGAACTGGTAATAATTAACTTGTTTTACTAACTTCATCTTTATTTATATGTGCTGTTGTAGTCATCATTGGAGTCTTTGTGTTCTCTGCCCCCTTGTAAATACTGTGTATTGGTTTGATCCGCTGGTTGGCAGAAAGGCAGGGAAAGACCAAAAATATGTCTTTGATACGTAAGTTTTTTCATTTGTAAGTTATTCCTTTGAAAGATGTTTAAATATGTTGTTTTCATATGTAACAATTGTCAATTCAATCGCAGCGCACTCAAGACATACCATATTATGGGCGGTCAACGTGAAGGTAGAAATGAAACCACACAGTGGTTTTATCCAAAAGTACGTACTTCGACTTTAAGTTCTTTCATTGAAAGTCGTTTTATCCCTTTATACGTTTTAACAATATGTTTTTTTATCTTTAGTGCCCTCGACAATACTAAGTGCGGATATTATGTCATCAGTTACATGTATAATATCATTCAGAGTGGATTGACTAGTGATTTAGAAGAGGTAATACGTAATCTATCAAATATTGATGAGTTAATCGTTTAGTTTAATGAATTTGAATTGGTCTAATAATTGTTTTTACATTTGTAGATTTTTGATAATGACAATGCTTATATGGCTGATGACATTGACTTGATCAAAGATTTGTTGGCCAGACGTCTTCTTGATTTGTGAATAATGTTTATTTCTTCAAGTGAATATGTATATAGTTTCTAACTCTTCATGTCGACTTTCATAGGGTTAACTAGATTGATAAATTTTTTTACTCTACCACAAATGTACAAATGATCTTTGCTCAGTAAATGAAAGACAATAACTTTTGTGTTTCGCTTAGGTAGATATATACGTCTAACTCTTGATGAATTTTGTGTTTCTCCACCACAATGACTTTTGTTTTTAACTCAGATGTGTTTAATATGTCTGGACTTGATCTGGTGTACAAAATGGAATTACCACAACACACTGAATCAGATGTAGTAAAAGGGTTAAATAAAATTACAGAAAATGTTTTTTAAAAAAATATACCTATGGCGCCCTATATTCGAATATAGGGAGCTGTAGATCTGGTCTACGGTGCCTTACATGATATAGGGCGCCGTACGCCATAACTTTCTACTTCCCTCACATAGACGCCCCCTTAGAAAAGGCGCCAATTGGGTTTAAAATAGGGCATAAAAAGTACCTTTGGTAGTAGTGATGATTTATTATTAACCAACCAATAGTTAGTTGGTGTAATAAATAAGGAAGAATTATATTATTGATAAAATAACAAAAATAGATATGAGTCATGCCAATAAAGAACGGCTCACAACCCACATGGTTGTGATTTCACATATAACTACCGATGTAAGGACCTCGCTAGTGGGTGATATGTAACTACATATCTTTGTTAGCACTCTTTGAACATAGAGGTATACTCTTGCTTGGTGAGCCTAAGGACTTTGTATTGAGTAAGTATACTAGTAAACATTATCTGAGCCGGGAAGTATGCACTGACCCTAGTGAGTCTAAAGAACTCATCGATAGATAATATATAAGTACTTTTGTAAGTGTTCTATGAGCCTTCATGCATGGCATGACTCTAATCAACATTTGCAATTAATGAATTTTTCTGTTATAAAAAAATAATTCTTGAAAAGGTTAGGGGGATAATGGTGTTGTGTGTGAAGGAGGGGGTGAGTGTACTCCTATAAACTAGACATGTTATTACCTTAGAGACCAAAGCATGTGGTTCCACGATTATATGAATTGTGTCTTATTTTTTTGGATCTTTTTGGGGAAACTAAATAACTTAGTGTTGGTGCCTGCAATTTGTGACACATATATACCATATTAGTAGTTTGACATAACCTCACCATTCTATATATTGTGTTTGTTTACGAAAAGCAATAACACAAAGCAAATATGATTTCTTCATTAGCTCCACCAACCCCCACAAAAATAATATTAACAATAATCCCTTTTTTAGTTAGAAAATATATATATATATATATTAGACTTGCCATAAGTTTTTTTTAATACTCTTTTACCTTTCTATTATTTTAGGAATTACCAACTACCCATTTTAAACACAAGAGGCTACACCGCATACATAATGTATGTATATATGTATGTGTGTGTGTGTGTGTCATGACGAGACAGGGTTTCTTTAATAATTGAGTAAAGATTTTACAATAGAGGACCAAGCAAATTAAAGAATGTACGTATCTTTCACAAACCAAAATTCTTAATATAGTGGTAAACTATTTTGAAATAGTAGACTATTTTCTTATGCATCATATGCATACAGAATGACCCAAAACAATAAGGCTTATTATGTATTCTACATCATAGCAGACTGATGTATTTAATATAAAAGTCAGTTAACTTTTTTAGAATATTAAAAAAGTTATTAACTGATACAATTATCAATTTTCTCTAAACTAATTTTTATGATATTAGTTTTTCCTAATGAATTGTTTATAAAGTCAACTTTCTAAACCACAGCTTCTAGCTACGATTTATAAAGTGTGCTTTTAAACTATTTTAAGTCTAAACTTCAAAACGTTGTAACTTTTTCGTTTGAACTCCAAATTTGACAAATGACCTATTGTTGGAAAGCTCTTTGAGTCTACTTTAAAATTAGATAGGTTTCAAAATTATAGGATCTGTGGTTTGAAAGATATAGTCAAAAAACCGAACAGATATCTGGAATACGTTTATTCCTGACATATGTTCGATTTTTTGATGATATCTCTCAAACCACGAATCCAATTAATTTCAAATCTATCTTAATCAAAACTAGACTCAAAGGGCTTTCCAACCATAGGTCATTTGTCAAATTTGGACTTCAAATGAAGGAGTTACAGCGTTTTGAATTGAGACCTTCTAAACTGCTTATTTTCATCAACGTAAAACTCATTCAAATGAGCTTGAAACTCAATCGAATCAAGCTGGACTTTCTAAACCATTTTTCCCAATGAACGGTTTAGAAAGTGCGCTTTTAAACTGTTTTAAGTCTAAACTGCAAAACGCTGTAACTCCTTCGTTTGAACTCCAAATTTGACAAATAACCTATTGTTAGAAATCTCTTTGAGTCTACTTTAAGATGAGATAAGTTTCACAATTATAGGATCTGTGGTTTGAAAGATATAGTCAAAAAACTGAACATATACCTGGAATACATTTATTTCTGACATATGTTCAGTTTTTTGATGATATCTCTCAAACCATGTATTTAATTAATTTGAAATATATCTCATTTAAAAGTAGACTCAAAGGGCTTTCCAACCATAGGTCATTTGTCAAATTTGGATTTAAAATGAAGGAGTTACAACGTTTTAAATTGAGACTTTCTGAATCGCTTATTTTTCATCAACGTAAAACTCATTCGAATGAAATCAAAACTGATTCGAATGAAACTCCACTTTCTAAACATTTTTCTCTTTGAACAGTTTATGAAGGCGACTTTCTAAACCGCACCTTTTTTGTGTGGTTTAGAAAGTGTACTTCATATGCTTGAATGGTTACAGGGTCATTCAGGTCATTTCCTTTAAACTTCATTAAAGACACGTTACGAACTATCAGCTGACTGGGATTTAAAATTTCAAATCACCTTTTTGGGATTCACCATTTTCAAGGTACTTTATCTGTCATTTTCCCTTAAATATATCCTTTTAAGTAATAAAAAAATATATCCTTATATGTCATTAGATTCTATTTTAATTTATAATTAAAAAATTTGTTTAAAAAATATGCTACATTAGATCATTGATATAAGTCGTAGTTGACTTTTAAATAGAAGATAACGAAACTAAATAAACTGATATATTTATCATTTTTAAACTAATCCAACTGCCTTACTGAGATATTAGAGACTGAGCTTCACCCCTTTTGTTACCAAATTAAATAGCAACAACAAAAATTGTATACCCCAACTTGTCATTGAGACTTTTGGTAATTAAGTCTTTTTATTAGAATCTCATAGTAATTCCTCAAAATATAATATATCAGTCCATTTTTCTTTCCAAATTTATAATTTTTTCTTAGCATATTTATATTGACGAAGGTTTCTATCAAGGGGCTAATTTAGTAAAATCACATGGTTATCAAAAAGGATTTTTAGTAAAATAATACAAATTGGTTACAAATAACTAACTTTCTTAAAATACTTATATTAACAGTTATTTAACTCTTCTATTAATTTATGTAGCACGCTATCAACAAATTTCTCGTATTGATAGTGTGATTTTAATTCATGCCTAGACATAAATTGCATACTCCATATTAGCGTAGAAAGTTTTCTTTTAAACTTTTAAACCAGGTTAGAAAGTCTGATTATATCAATGGTTCGTGAGCCATGTTGGTGTTGATGTTGAAGGTTTTTCCACATGGTTATAGGCTCGAATCTAAACATTGAGCAGAAAGTGTGACTTTAAAACAAATTTGTAAAACTCATCTGCCCTATTTTCTTCATATTCAATTTTTCTTATAGCATTTATTAAACTATGGCTCATATCTTTGATATAAAACTCACCTTATATTTTAATTTCTTCATTAAAGTTGGTCTCGAAGGAATAATAGTAATATATAACTTGTATGATTGAAATGTAACAGCTTTTATAAGTAATACCAGCCCTACTATGGGAGAGGAACATCTCATTTTCCATTTCCATTCTCTTCAATGTAATTATGAATCAAATTCATATTGCTAAATTTTGAAATGAATAATTTAATGATGCAATGAAAAAAAATTTAATAAGTATTTTGGATAAAATACCAAATCCGAACCATACAAACGGTAATCTTATGGTTTTATAAGGAAAAGAATTGGAAGGAAAATGAGAGTTCCCCTCCTTTTCGGCTATATAATTTGAGATTTATTTTTTATTTTAATCTCACGAATTTGTTATAGTCCATAGAACAAACCATAATGAAGTACATTTTTTTCGTTATAGCATGACAATTATTTAACCTAATTAAAAGTTCATATATTATTAGCTAAAAACAAAGCTAATAACCAAAAGAGTTAACGAAAAACTCTAATAAAAGTAATCTACCAAGTTCTACTATTGAAGGCACCCCCACCTATAAAGAAAATTAAAGCTTTACTAATATAAAAGAGACTTCTCTCGTCCAGCGTTTTAGCTTCTAACATCCATTTGGTAGTGGAAGTCTTTGTAAGAGATATAAAAAAACTGTGGCTAAATGTGAGATGCTAGACTCTAACGTCCAGCAATAGATATGTTGGACATGACAGTAGAGCTCTCACCTCTCACTTCCAACTCCCTAAACACTTCACATGACAACCCGTATCGATGCCTTCATCCCACAACTTTAATTCCTCAATTAAAGGAGCCAAGTACACTTTAATATCATTCACGGGTTGTTTTGAGTCAGAAATCATCATACACTTACGTTTGATGCACAACCAAGGAGGTAAGTTATAAATCACCGAAAGAACCAGCTACACAGTATGTGTGCTACTAAGAGCGTTATAAGGGTCGATTCCATCTGAACAAAGCCCAAGATGAAGGTTTCTTGGCTTACTACTACATTCATGAAACATTTTATTTATCTTCTTCCACTTATTTTCTCTTCAACATGCCATATCAACTTCTTCACTTATGTTGCATTAGCTGCAAACGTTTGAATCGTGATATTATTGGAAGATGCTATAACACCTTCAAAGGTTTCCCTTTTAGCTCTCCCATCACTATAGCCACCATCCTTCTTCATCTTTTATTGTGGAGTTTTGCATTTTGGATACTCACTTAGTCCCTCGTACTCTTTTCTATACAAGACACAATCTTTAAGGTAAGCGCTTATCTTTTTATATTCTATACCCATCGTAGCCAATACTTTCTTGGCCTCATACATACAATTTGAAAGTAAATTTTTGATCTGGAAGCATATCACGCAACAATTGAAGCAATCCCGTGAAACTAAAATCGGTCCATCTGCTATTTGCTTTTAAATTCATTAATCCCAACACATCTGTCAAGGGTGTATACTTACGGCACCCTGGACACAAAGGTATCTCTGCATCCCTTCTTAAGTTTTCGTCTTCAAGTGATTGCACAAAGGACTTCACTCCAACATCATGAATCATGTCATCCATTCTATCATTGTCCAAGTCTACCACAACTTCATCCTTTTGCAAAGAAGAAGTTCCTACTTAACATGCCATCCATCTTCTATATCGAAGATTTATCTTGTCACATAGTAGGTTATCCCTTATATCATCAACACATTATGACTTTCACATAGGGTTTTAAAAACACTCTCACATCTAGCCCACGTGGTTGGACTTGAGAGGGCTCCCCTCTCACATTCAGCTTTTTATTGCTGAACGTGAGAAGGTATGTCAGCAACATGGGGGCCCTTTTTATGTCCTTTTTTTAGGTGATAGATGTGAGAGGGTGGCGTTAGATCACTCTCCTATTGTAGTGCTTTAAGCAAAAATAGTAGTAGGACTAAAAATATAAAATAGATAATTAATTCGTACTACCCCATGTCTTTATTATAAGAGTCAACTAAGTTTTTTTGGAGAGATTAAGAAAATTAGTTAATCCCTCCTTGGTGCTACTAGAACCGTCGCTGACAAACAAACCGTATGCAATTGCCTCATAGGGGTTGCTGGCCAAATCCCTAAACTCAACTTGAAGAACATTGAGAACTTTCCTGCCAAGTGCAAGGTCAACATTCCCTACAAGATCAGCTCCTCCACCAACTATGCCAAGTATCTGTTGGGATTAGTATGTACATGCAGCGGAATTTAAAATTTTCTAATCTTAAATACTAATCTGTCAAAGGCATTTAAATCGAGGAGATGAAGGCGTACATATTTGCGTTTCAAATCTGAAGTGTTTCTTGCGTTTGCATCTCTTCAAGTTCCACGATCTTTTACGTTCTTGATTTCGATCACGAGGAGCCAACCTTCTTTAATCGCCTCCCTCTACCGGTATCTACGAGAACAGTTTCCAACAACCACAGCGTGTTGGCGCCCTTACGTCTCACTTTCTCTAAGGTTTCTGATGGCTCATGGTCAAATTCGAATTTCTTATTATTCTCTTGCTCATGAGTCCTAATATTTGTAGACCTCGTGGAAAGCCTCTAGAATCTGCGATTAATCTTTAAACTTCGAATTCATATCTGAAAAGATATTAAAGATTAATCTTTATTAATCTTAAAATTTGAATTTCAAAAAAATATTCAAGATTAATCTTTATTAATCTTAAAATTTGAATTTCCAAAAGGATATTCAAGATCTAATCTTGAAATTTGAATTTCAAAAGATATTCAAGATCCAATCTTGATTAATCTTGAAATTCGAAATTTGAAATTCAAAATGTGAAATTCAAATTTTGCAATCTTAATTTGGATTATATTGATCTGATCAAATCATATCCATTTAATTAATCCAAATAATGAGCCAACGAATTTAATTTATCTTTATAAGTTATATTAATGCTAGTTATTTAATTTATCAAATAAATTAAATATTAAACTAACAAACACAAATATTATTTAATCTTATTGTGCAATTTCGAATTTTAACATGTATATACATATATTTAAAATTTGAATAAAACCCAGAAATAAAGCTCATATTGGGCTGTTCTTGCGTGCGACCTTGTAGGCCCATATAAAGTTGGCGGTGGGCTAATCTCACCACAAGCCCACAAATCGCAAGCAGTCTCTAGCAAGACATTATGACTACCCAAATCATATGGGGATCGTTAACACGACGCAACCTTTTATGTAACCACATCACGTCTCTTTTGTCATGCGATATCTCGGTCAAGGATGAGGCATGGATGACATCGTCCTCCTATTCCTGACCATTACTTTCTCGATCCCTGAGTAATCTGATCAAAGAAACGAAAACCCTTTTTCGTTACAGTATGTTCATACATTTCTCAGACTCAGTCATCGAGGGGCCCAGTAATATCTCTCAACTAATGTGAGGGACAAATTCCATCTTGATCACTCACATTCCTCCACATGAAAACCCTTAAGCCCAATTATAGCTTTTATCATCACCCAGTCAAAGGTGACTTTTGACTAGGTCAAAGCTTAGTGACTTTCATGCAGGAATCCAAGATGATCTCAGGTTAAAGGTCATTGTGACGTGATTACATATGAGATAAGCTAATGACTTAATCCATGCAGCTTTCTCATAGCGGGTCGGTCCAGCATCTTATACTTTTACAAGTGCTTATGACATTGACTCATATCTTCATACCTTATCAAAGTCATACTGGTCTTACTTTATCTTTGTTCCCATAGAGATAACCGACCAGGGGCATTTAGGACAATATTCATAATTTGCCCATGGAAGCAATTATGATAATAAACATGCAAAAGTTATGATAATTAAATGGAGAAAATACTTTAAAATAAATAATGTGTGAGGTACAATGATTGGCCCTTAGGGCACAATTTCCACCAGTAGTTATATATGTATTTATCATTCATATTTCATTTACTCACCAGTAAATCAATGATTTTGCATATTTTTATTCATGAATGAATGGCATTAAAAATATTAATAATGTAAAAAAGTTAACAATTTTATTACACTCATCTCTTTCTTTTTCGGAACAAGCTCCTCTGTTTCTTTTCTCAATAAATTATACATATATATATATTGGGTAAGAATAGTTTATAAAAAAATTTAAAAAAATGAGAAATTTGTAAAAGTTGTTACCAGTTCAATTCTCAAAAGTGGGGAGGAAGTAGAATTTTCTGTGTATAGTATGTATTTAAATCAATATGGTATCTAAGTATATAGTCAAGGGACTATTGATAGGGGTAATTTGGGAAAATGGCCAAATATAGGAGACAATAGCAGATAAAACCTTATATTTATAACTAAATCTAATTTACAATTAACTCTTATAATAAACATTGAAGGCAATATCTTATAGCATCAAACACTACAAAAAAATTGATTTTCAAAGTCACTGCTGAAAAACTTGTCGATGCAGTAGTGATTGTCGCTAAAATTATTGGCGGGGACTTTGAAAAAATTACTCCAGTGATTGCCACATCATCACCCGCTGGTGCCACATCACTGATGACTACCACATCAGCATAATTACCTACACACCACGTGTCACCACATATATGCCAACTCATTTACGCCACATGTCCTTAGCTGATAAATCTAAAAGTTTGCCTTCTCCAGGAAGAGAACCTCCAACCCCTTGAGGAGGCATGTAAGCTTTTACTAGTTGAGCTGCAATGACTTTACATACTTTAAACACATATTTAAATATATATATATATATATATAATATTTTACTACATAATTAATTATAGACATTTATATACACACACATTTATGTATATATTTATACATATATCCATATATACACTATATAATATTATTATAAACTAAGAGTAAAATGGATGATAGTTTTAATGTGTTTATTATTTTATATATTTACATTTTTATTTTATATATAATATATTATTGATTGAATAATAATTTTTATAGACTTGTATAATTATTAATTTCAAAATTTTTATTTTTAAAAATATTTTTATTAGATAAAATATTATTTTTAATAAACAATTTAACAAATAAAATAATATTAAATTTCTTGCATTCAACAACGACTTAAAAAAGTTGCCGCTGAAAGTATGCCATCAACGATGACGGAAAAAATCGTGGTTGAAAGTCTGGGCTTCAGCCACGACAGAGCAGGTTGCCACTGAAGGTCCCCTTCAATGGTGACTTTTTTTTAGCGTTGCTCATCTAAGAACTATACAATAAACACGATCACACCGCAACAAAAAATGGCATGTTTGAAATAATACTAAAATAATTGCACAATCCATATATACACTAGCAAAAAATAATCATATACCTGCGAATTTTATCCGTAGGAAAATTTAATTTTTTAAAAAATTGAAAAAAATTACCTACGATTTAATTTTTTAAAAAAATTTAAAAATAATTACTTGCGGATTTTAAATCCGTAGGTATTTTTTTGTCAATTTTTTTAGTTCCAATAAAACATGTTAGACGAAATTTATAAGGCTCAGTTTACCTTTATAAAGAGATTGAGGAAGTTAAATAGATTAATTTAAAATATTTACGCTAGGATCCAAACAGAGTGCGAACAGTCGCTCCCGGAATGTGAATATAAAGCCATGAACCCAACCTTTGCGAAAGCGAGCACGATGTCAAACACATGAGCACAGATAGTCTTTCACTTTGCTGACATGAACACACCAAGCTTGAAGGCTAAGGAAGACAAAAACTAAGATGATATTGATTCTTGATTGAAGGCTAAGATGGGAATTAATTAAAAAGGAACTGAGAATTGAAGGGGGAGAAGACAAACAAGAGCGTGCCCGTTTGGATGGGCGTTTCCTCCCACCAAAAGGAGCTTTTGGATGTAAAAGCGCTGTAGACAAAATTTTGACTGTTTGGAGGAGCTTTTAGAAAGAAGGAGCTTTTTGGAAGAAGTAGCTTGGAGCTCCTTTTAGGCAAGAAGCTGCTTTCATCAGGAAGTCTCGTTCCTTCATTGTTCTCCTTTACGTGCTAAACATGGAAGTCTCCTTCCTTCCGGCTTCACAAAGCTGAATTTATGCTAAACATGGAAGTCTCCTGCTTCATTGTTCTCCTTTATGTGATGTGCTTCAACAGTTATTCTGCCCTGTTTTGGTTATCATTGACCATCATCCCTGTTTTAGTGATGTTGGAAATCAATGTCAAGGACGGTATCGATATAATATCAATGTCTATCGGTTCCTATGAGGCTACACTGTTCTTTAGCAACACCATTTCGATTGGCTCTTTAGCATCAACTCAGAAGGAAATACTTGTGAGCAATTCAGTCGGAAACTTTGGCCCTTCCAGTGGCTCTGTACTTAACGGAGCCCTATGGGTTCTCACGGTTGGAGCAAGCACTATCGACGGAACCATTGTAGCCACCGCGAAGCTTGGAAAAGGGAAAGAATTCACTAGTCTATTTCCCCCTTCTCTAAATTCACTGATGCTTTTCTTTAACAGCCTGTCCTCTCCAGTTTGCTTTAACGCATCTTTCTTTCATTTTTGTTTTGAAAGGAATATTTTCTCCCATCCCTTTTAGGAGGCTTTTTTTTTATTCATTTTTTCCATTCCTTTCATTTTTTTCATTTTTATTTTGAAAGGAATAATTGCTTTGAAAGAATTTTTTTTCATTTTTTAATCAAGGTAGTCTATTTCCATTTCTTTTTAAAAAGGAATATTTTTTCTATTCCTTTCATTTTTCTATTTCACCCCTTTCTTTCATTTTTTTTCCCTCTCCAAAGATTAGGTGTGTGTGTATTTATTTCTTAGCATTGCCTTTATTTTAAAATTATCACAAATAGTTAAAATAATATATATATATATATATATGAATGTACGACATTTAATTATATTCATGTCCTTTTTAGTAATTTGTCATCAAAAATCACTTCTCCAACGTTTATCCAAACGGTTTCTCCTTTTAAAGAAAAGTCACTTTTTCACCACTAATCCAAACATAAATTACGTTACATTTTTAACTTATACTCAGAATTCCTTTTCTAGAATAACTTCTACTAAAAAGTCACTTCTTTCACCGCTAATCCAAACGGACCCAGCATGTGAATTAAAACTCATGGTATGTCTAAACCACGTTTTGGGTCCGGTGCATATTAAATATGGGTTAAATCGAAAATTTGTTAAATTTAAGATATAGGTAATGGTATTGGTATAGCAACTTAGATGCTCCACTTAGGACACGAGTTTAAAAAGGTAGAGATAATAGTTAATGGGTTTCAATATTTTTCTTAGTTCCGATAAAATAAGTTAGAAGTAACTTATAAATAAAATTAGGGTAAATTATACTTTTAGTTCTTTATATTTGCGTCATATTTCATTTTAGTCCTTTAAGTTTAAAAAGTGCAGTTTCAATCCCTCAAACTTAACACCGTTAGTCTTTCTTAACGAAAATTGTTGATTCATCAAAGTTAACGCTATTATTTTAAATCTTGTTTTATTTTACACAATTTAAAATATCAAATTTATTATATTATTAAATTAAAATTAAAATGTGAGCATGCTTTGTCAACGTTTTATTGCATGATCATCAATTAAATTTGATAAGTCAACAATTTTCGTTAAGAGAAACTAACGGCGTTAAGTTTGAGGGAATGAAAGTGCACTTTTTAAACTTAAAGGACTAAAATGAAACCTGACGTAAATATAAAGGATTAAAAGTATACTTTAACCATAAAATTAAAAGAGTAGATAAATTCGGCTTGATTAGTGAGCAAATGCGCATGAAACTAAGCTAATAAGAGCTCTGCCTCCTAATTTTGAGTTGTGAACTTGACTGTGCAGCTAATTTGGAGAAGCTAGGACTTGTAATTGTAGAAGAAAAACCAAAGATGATCAAAAGGCGCACACACATAGTAGAAAGCTTTTGAGGGTAAAGTAGAAGACGTGATAATAGTTCATCAGTACTTTTGGTGGGGACCACTTAGGTGAATTATTATGGAAATTTATTGGGAGGTCCCACATGATGAACTTATTTAATGAATGGTCCCAATTTTAAAAATATTTATCAAAAGGTACCATTGACAACTGAGGTCCTATGCATTGACAACATCATGCGCTGTATTGACAACACTTCATGTTGTCAATGGGACCTGTTGATAAATATTTTTAAAATTGGGACCATTCATTAAATAAGTTTTCTACGTGGGATCTCTCAATAAATTTTTCAATTATTATTATTATTATTATTATTATTATTATGATGCATGGATGGCAGCATCGAAGGAGGGCGTGCCATGGTCTGTGTACGGACGAGAGTGTTCTGAAGATAAATGAGTTGCCAAATGGTCCAAATGATTAATCTTATAGCGAAACTTTCTCTCCCCTCCTCACACGTCCCCCCAAAACACACGCTGGTTGAGTTTCAATCTTATTAGCCAAGTTTTATTCGGCAAAAGCGTTTCGCATAATTAAATTTTAAAAGGTAAAAAAGTTAGACACAATCTTTTAAATATAGCGCAATTTTAACAACTCCTTTTAAAATGATCCAAACTCCAGTTATAAAACTAAAGGAAGAATAAGTGGGTTTTATATAAAAAAAAGAAATTGATGTTTGTGTTGATATAATTGAATTGCTAAAATTGTTCCATTTTTAAAAGATCATACATATCTTTTGATGCATCCTTTAAAATTTAATTTTAATTGTGTCGCACGCGTGTTTAACTGCTGGAAACATTTTGTTGCTATAATCACTAGTTGTGCCATACCACACAAATTATTATTATTATTATTAGCCCTACTTGATTGTGACTATCGACCATCTACGTGACTTTATTTATTGGCCACCATCAATCATCATCAATCCCCCATTAATGTGCCCCAACTTTACTTTGTGGTTTATCTTTTTTTTTTTTGCAAGAGTTCAAAAGGAGCAACGTGGGACTATAAAAAAGTTTCACTGCAAATGAGTAAAATGTAACTATAAGTTTTAGTATAAAAATTACAATAAATTTATACCACTTACTTATTATTGGAATTTATCCAATAAATTTTTGGGAGAATTACTATAAGTTCCTAAAAAACAAATGTAATCACTGAAAAATCTCACAATAAATGAGTAGCATGTGAAGATAAGTTGACAACAGATTTACGAAACTAATTAACTTGTTATTAGAATTTTTTGATAAGGATAATAAAACTAAGGTAAAGTTTTCAATATCTTTTAGGTCAAGTTCATAATTGAATTTACAAATGCTGTAACCAACAATAGTAAAATAATGAGTATCTATAGTTTATAATTATATATTTCATAGTGGAATTTATAAGTATAGGCATTTTAATATGTAACAATAGAAAAATAGTAAGTGTAACCGGAGAATTTGATCTAATAATAAATATGGGCATTAAGATTATCCTTTTGGCAATAACACTAGCCTTAAAACTATTCTCGCTATCCTTTTTGTTTATTTCATCATACATGATAAATACCTCTAACCCCACTCTACTACTCTATCCGCCATTATCGTCCAGTTCAATTCCCTCCATTTTCTCCTAACCATTCCCCTCTCTCACTCTCTCTCTCTCTCTCTCTCTCTCTCTCTCTCTGTGTGGATAATACTTTTAAAATGGACGCACCACTCACAGATTTATTCGCGCGCGCGCATATATTCAGTCTCACTTCATTCGTGAGTCTGCTATTTTATTGTATGGTACAACCGTTGCCTTCTTTGGTGAAAACAAAGGAATGTAATGTAACCAAACAGCACCCTTTGAGCACAAGCCAATAAATAATAATCCCAAGTTACACTACTACAGAATATAGTTTTTACTACTGAAATTAGCGTCCTTTTTTAAAAAATGAAGTAAAAAATGAAGGCGGTAGCATTTTTGAAATTATAAGAACGAATGCGACAGTTTAGGCGCCCTATCCTGAGAAAGGGCACATAAAGGCACCCTTTAGAAGATAGAGCGCCTAAATATTTCAAAAAAAAAAAAGAATTAAATTTCAAAACACTTTAGACACCCTAACTAAAAATTTCATGAAAAAAATTTAAATTTCAAAAGTCCGCCACTGCCATAAATTCCTCCTTCTAACGAGATGGCTCCTTCGTATTCTTTCCCTTCTTCCTCCAAACTCCCTCGTTACCTCCTCCACCTTCTCGCCTATCTCCGCTATTCGCCTCTGTGGGTTCAATCAAACCCTTTTTCGCTTCTTACAAAACTCTATTTGGAATCTATTATGATGGGCTTTGTGCTCTGGTTTTAGTTTGTCCAACGGGTTTTCCATTATTTATTGCAGATTCAAGAACAAGAGGAAGATGAGTATCGTGTGGATAGAAGCTGGAGCAGAGCAACCCAGAGTGTTGATAAAAATCTTACCCCCAAGCACCATCCTCCGACCCCTCTCCCCCAGACCGACAAAATTTGCAAATTCAATCTCCTTTTGCACTATCTCTCACGTTCCCTTTCTGCACAGCGACGGAGTAGACCAGCTGGGGTGAGATGCGGCCGAGATATTGCAGCAGCGATGATGCGACGGAATGATGCTAGGGTCCTGGAACGCTACAGACGATGGCCTGAGCAAGGAATAGAGCAAGCGAAAAGTGCAATGAACCAACGTCCCCACCTCCAGCTGCTCGCTCTGTCTATCACGTCTTCGCTTCCGTCTCCAAGTGGCAGCGTGGGTGGTAGCGTGAATGAGGAGTTCAGAGTTGAGTATGCATGGGTGTGGTTGAATGAAGCAGCTGGGATGGGAGTGGCGTTAGGAGAGAACTCTCCAGGTGGTTCTGGCGGCGTGAGTGGTAGAGAGAATGGAGATTGGTCTCTCGTCTCGTGTGTGGTCTGGTGTATTGGAGTGACGGCGTGGGTCCAGCTCCTCTATGTCGCGGCTTGCATGCTTGAAATATATACCCTACGGCACCCTATATTAAAATATAGGGCACCATATGGTCCCTACGGCGCCCTATCTTGAAATATAGGGTGCCGTAGGGTGCCTACGGTGCCTTTTATGATATGGGCGCCGTAGGGTCTAACTTTCTACTTCTCTCACATTTACACCCCCAGAAAAAGGGTACCTATTGGGTTAAAAATATGACGTAAAAAGTACATTTTATAGTAGTGTTACATTTTTACGGTCCACTTCCAACTTTTTACACACACACACGTATGTAAGTGATAAGAAGACTCTACTTGATATGAATTATTGGGGCAGATAATAATAAATAAGTAAGTAAATATTATTTTGACAATGACATTATATATATATATATATATATATTGTTGAGTCCGAATGAATTTACTAGCTAGTGGGTACTTCACTTCACTGTATTATCTCATGGTATGCAGAAGTATATATTAATGCGACGCCAACCACCCTTTGGGCATCTTCATGTACGCCCTTAATAAAAAGTTATGAGAAGTACGTGTTTGTTGTGTTTGCATTATCTCACTATTTATCTCGACCAAGCCATATCATTATCATTATTATTATTATTATTATTAACTTGCGTTTCATAATAACGCATGGGAGGTTGATGTGAACATTCAACAATATTGATCTCTCAGCCTCAAGGACTTTAAGTGACGAAAAAACACATGGATGATGAGAAGAAAACGACATGTGATCTCATGTACTCCTAAGTATACGATTTGAAGAGATTGAAGGTTCATTGGTTTAACCATCATGATCTCATCAGAAGACTGAAGTTGGATTTTAAATTTATAAGAAGGAACACGAGAGGAGCGAGAGGAAGCTGATGAGAGAGATGTGAAGGTGGAGAGAGAGAGAGATGTGAAGAAGGGGAAGCCAGTAGGGGGGACCAAGGGAGAGGGAAGAGAGGGAGGGAGGGAGGGAGAGATGAATGAAGAGAGAAGGAAGGGGTGGTGGTGGTGGTGGGGGCCAGGGATGCCGAGAAGGGAGGAGCAGCATCAACGTCAAGAGGGATAAGAGAAGGACCTTCATTCCCAGAAAGGAAGGTGGCTTTAAAGGCATACTCTCTCTCTCTCTCTCTCTCTCTCTCTCTATCGGCTGTGCGTAGTTAGACTTTAGAGGTAGTGGCCAGTTGGAGAGGGGGTGGCCTCCAAAGTTGAACATAAACGACATAAACGACATCACATCAATAAACTCCATTCACATACCAAACGTTCCTTTTGGCGTTACATGGCATTAGCGGATGCGGAGTGCTCATCCTTTCCGTTGGGAGTAATTCTTGCTGGTTGTTCAAACCCCAATGGTTGAATCGAGAATTGGTTTTCTAAAGGGAAAGAAAAAGCAATGATTTAGGGCCTAAGAGAGAAAATAAATAAAGTTGAAAAGATGTAAAAACCTGTAAAAAAAAACCATGTTTAGTACGTAAGAGTGCTTGAAATAGGGTACGGTTTGTTTCTCATTTTCTGTTTTAAAATGTTGCAAAATAAAAAAAGATGTTTGAAAATGTGTTTTCAATTATGCGTATTGAAAATTTAAAAAAAAAAAGTTATGTTCTAAAAAAAATCAGAACAATATTTTTTTTTACGTTTTGTTACTTATTATTCTTATAAGAAAGTTAAAACCTGTTAGTGGGTGTTTAGAAAGCTTCTCAACACCCCAAAAATATGTTCAACAGTATTTTTTCGCAAAATGAGATAATCTCATTCACACATTTCCTCGTAAATGGTAAAAGTACTTCTCCACCACTTTACCAAATGGACCCAGCGAAACAAATTATTCTTTTACCATTTACTTCACCATTTTAAATATATCTTTTAAAAGTTTTAATGAGCAAATCTATCCTAAAAGTTTTCATTCAAGATATCCAAATACTTCTAAACGAAACTTAAAGAGAAAATTTAAACATTAACCCAAGAAAAAGTGAGTTGACAACACATACGCCTATCAACTCAACATATTTGTCTCATTAATGATAAACATATTGAGCATGATTTATTTTATTAGAAGAAATCATGTTTAATACACTGTCAAACACTAAATATAGACACGTACCATAGCCTTCTTTAAGATGGAGGAAATAATGTGGCCTGGGTCTAATGTGTGTGGGTCGGGTTCAACCAGAAGCACTACAAAGTGGTAAGAGACTAGTGGGTCCGTCTGAGTTAAAGGAATTGGGGTGTGCATATGCACCTATCAACTTAGACTTTTGACATGATGATTAGTATAGTTGCAAGTAATTAATTAATTCTTATAAGGAGGGGAATTATTATAATTGGATTGGGCCATCACCTCATGTTGAGTCGGGTAACGAGTTTGACATATTCTTCTCTGTCACCACAGAGGGCCTATGATTGAAAAAAAGGGAGAAATGTACTCAGTTTTCAATTGAAGAAAATAATATCTGATAAATTTTAAAAATTTCTCAATAAGTCGCTGTTACATGTCAACGGTGCAACTTATATTATGAATAAAAAAATTATTCCATAAATGAGTTACATGGTAGTTGAATATATTAACTAAGTAATTAGCTAGCCACAAAAGTTAGTGAAGCTTAGCTTGGGGCTCACATGAAGAATCATTGTGGGAACATTTTGAGTTTGAACATAGTAGTTGACACACACACACACACACACAGAGAGGGAATGTTGGACTACGTGAAAATTAAAGCATGATGTGTGTTTGTGATATTTAATGAAACTGAAGAGGAATGTCATTGACATGTCTATATCAATATATAACATTTACATGTGAGTGAAATTAATTAAGTGGGCTAGTTTGGTTTGGAAACAAACAATGCAAGCCCTTGTCTAATAATTTTAGCCTACCACATGTTACATGCATCTGTCAAAGCAGAAAATGATTGAGAGAATTGAAAGTTTTTTTTCTCTCTAAATTTTATGAAACATGTCATAATGCTTGTTTGGAAACACCGTTCCCCAACAGTACAGGTAAGCTAAAATAAAACCATTTTAAAATATGTAAAAACCATGTCAAAATTCATAAAAACCATCTCGAAATCCGTAAAACCATCTAAAAATCCGCAAAAAAACCTTGGAATCTGTAAACTCATTTTTCCCAATAGAATTCCCAAAAGTTAATTACATACAATCATATAGAATCCAAGATTGAGAGTAGTAGTGGTAGCAGTGAGAGACTTTAAAACATCAACCTAATTGCCTTATAGCGTAGTGGCATGAAATCTCCCCTATAAATGAGAAGTTGAGACTGAGTTCGATCTTATTTGTAATCTTATGTTAATGTTGGTCCTTCTAAGTTTTAATTTAAAAAACAAAAGAGTACATTTTTTGACTCAGTATGCTTAATTTTTTTTTTTGAAAAAAAGATTTAACAGTTTGAGTATTAATTATATAATTGAGGGAAAATGGAGGATGACGTTGGAGCGTAAGAGTAAAGAGATAGAGGAGAGAGTGAGAAGGGGAATCAAGAGTGAATGTGAGTCTAAGGTTCGCCCAAAAATGGGAGGAAGCAAGTGGCTTCATATCTCCACCCATAGAACCAATAATTGGTGCCAACAACTATAAAGCCTCTTCAATAATGCACTTCATTTTCCTTATTTATTTTTGCAATCAAACCTCCATTTTTTTTTTGGGCTAGGCACGTGTTTTTCTTTAATTCAAGGTAATTCTATTTGAAGTACAACCAAGTACCAAAGCATGTGTATTCTTTCAGTGAATATTCAAATTTTGTTTTATCGAGTTGTATCTTCTTCTAAATTTAACCCCAATTGGGGCAACCCAAACATCCTACATGCAACATTATTTTTATAGTAGGATAGGTATCCTCCGAAAAGCAATCATATTTAATTAATATGATTATCAGGCATTAAATATGAGTATCCTCTTTCCTAAAGATGGTTTCCCTCTTTCTTTAGTTTTTTTTTTTTTTGCTAAAGCACATATTTCTTCTATTGGAAGCAATCTTATTCGAGATACTACCGGGTACTAAATGTGGGCATATATCTCAGTAGGGATTCAAATCTTGGTTTGTCAGGGATTAACCCTTTCCCTCTTTTTTTCCCCCTTATGAAAAACACTTTTTATCTTACCAAACAGTCAAACACGTCTTAAGTTTCTTCAGGACTATTTAGATGATGGACTGTGATATTTGTTAATAGGCCTAGACTTGTAATCCAATAACGTTATGTTTTGGGTACAAGTAATCCAAAAAAGGCTTCATTAGCCCAATGAAAAAACTTCTTGGGCTATGATTTGAATTCTTCTTTTCTTTGCATGAATATCTAAAATCCATTGATATAAGCTGTGTCTAGCGAAAAGAATTGGCCTCTCATAAAGTAACATATCAATGTTTGAATTCCTATCGAGAGAGATACTCATTTTTTGTGCCTGATAATGCCTCAAACATGATTGTCTCTAATAAGAAGATACTTGTTCTAATCTAATGTTCATAACAAAAATTGGAAGAGTTATGATAATCTTAATTGACCTTCCAGCTAGACAAACAAGTTATATTCGAATATGAAGATAAAGTTTGCAGGTGAAAAATTATCCGAATAAAAGATATTATTTGAATAATGATCTAACAATAAATATGAATGAAAACTT
The DNA here is from genome assembly GCA_025593235.1 of Vachellia pachyceras. Lineage (NCBI taxonomy): Eukaryota > Viridiplantae > Streptophyta > Magnoliopsida > Fabales > Fabaceae > Vachellia > Vachellia pachyceras. The sequence continues at coordinate 41,972 of JANTPZ010090990.1, read as the reverse complement.
GTGATTTGAATACAAGGATAAACCGTAAGAGATAAAATATCATCCGAGTCACAAGTTGTATACGAATATGAAATCATGGCTTTATCATTATAACATATTTTACAAATTGATCTTAAATGGTTATTATATATTCATTCAAATCCTTTGGAATTTTAGCATAAATGATTACCAACTTATTTCTTCCAAGGATCAACAAGTTTACATGTAAGATGCGACAAATTAAATGCGAAGATCAATCAACCCCAACAGATAGCTAACCATCTCCAACGGTCACCAAGTACCATCTATATATAAAATGACAAGCATTTAGGTTGAGAAGATAATGAAGGAAACACAATGAAAAGATTGAAAGGGGATCGAATATTGAGCTGAGAATATCATTATATCTGTTCTTTCAGATAATTCATTAAGAGATTATCATATATGTTCTGTTGAGAGAATATATTGCAAAAGTTCTCATTGCTTGGAAAGGTTTGGATTAAGGATCATGTGATCTCAATCCTGTGCTGTATCCTTAACTTAAGGGTTGTAGGGAGTGTGAAAGGTTCATAAAATTTGGAACATTCAATTCACCCCTTTTGGGTGTTCATGAAATCTAAGTAAATGGACTAATCACTCATAGTACAAGGAATCAATGTTTGAATAGGGGTACCTGCATTTAGAATTCAACAGTACTTCAAATAAGATTATCTTCAATAGAAAAATAGTTATCCCCACTAAAAAGTATAATATAAATACTGTTAAATTAGATTCGCTCATTGGCAAGCCTGATTGGAGGAAATGTGTTTTGGAATAGAAGTTTAACTAACGAGATGAATATCGAATTTTATGTATCTACCGTCCAATATTAGTGTAAGAATTACATAACTAATTTGCAAAAAGAGATTAGAGGTAGTAATTTCTTAAACATGATTTGATGAAAAAACAAACGAAATCTGTATCAGATTATAAGATCACAGCACACATTGAACCTCATCCTCCACAGTCTGTAATTTCTTTCATCAAGAAAACAAACAAAAAGTTGACTAAGAATTTAGAGATGACAATGTTCACGAACTCAGCAGCAAATAAACCCAATTGATCGAAGAGAAAACTAGGATAACACATAAACGCCTTACTCCCACGAGAAGAGTTTATGAGAAGCATCAGAGGAAGAAGAGCCATCAGATCCAATACTAAACATCATCCCTTCGCAATTAGTACTAGTATTATTATTACGGGCATGGCTCATTATTCCTGAAGAAGCATCCATGATGTTCAAATGTGGTTGAGGGATTATTGCATTCGGAGGAACCATGCTTCGTCTTAAGCCGACCTCATGATGAATCTCAGGTGGCGGCAGTGTTGATGACAGAAGAGAGTGAGCACAATATGAGAATGCTTTCCGGTGGTGGTCGTCATTATTGTTGTTATTGCCTGCATTAGCTTCTGATGTGAAGTTGAAATTTAAGTTCAGTTCAGTTGCAGGATATCCATAGAGTGTAGAAGATTTGGGGGCTTGAAGAAATGAGAACGGTGTCTGTCCCAGTCCTTGATCACTCAAAGTTTCACCAATTGGCCCATTATATCTGCCATCAAGCTTGAAGGAAACATAATAGTCATCAATCTCGTCTTTAACATGCCCAACCCAAGCATTGCTCAAGCTAGGACCTCCTGGAAGTATCAGAGAATTGTTGAATGATAAGATTCCAGTACCTGCAAAAAAGCTCTATATCCTTAAAACAAAGTACCTGCCAAGAAAGCAATATATATATATATATATATCTCCTTAAAACAGAACGTATCTTTTCTTGGAGTTTGGTTAAGCATAAGTTGCCTCACGAGAGTATTTCGAGTTTTGGCCACATGGTTCCATTACCTGCAAAAAAGTTCTATATCCTTAAAGTACCTGCAAAAAAGCTACATATATATATATATATATCCTTCAAACAGAATCTATCTTTTCTTGGAGTTAGGTTAAGCATAAATTACCTCAAGAAACTATTTCGAGTTCTAGCCACATGTTGCTATGAACCCCTTTAAATAAATCTTCGTTTTTTTTTGTTTTTTTTTTAAATATTACCCCTAACCTGGCCCTCCACGATAGATGCACCCCCCCCCCCCAAAAAAAAACACACACACACACACACACACAAACCCCACCCATCACACTGCCTACCTTGAGGCTAGAACCCACAACCTTCCATATAAGGGAGGTGTGGTTTGCCAATTGAGCCATAGGCTCTTTGCAAAATAAAATTTAATTAAGAGACCCTGAATCATATAAGGAATTGTCAGAAAATCAAGGAGGAGGATAACAAAAGCACCACACAAGAATGAATGAAAGAGAGAGAGATTAATCGGAAAGCTCAACGGTTGAGATGGGGAATAACTGAGGGAGACACCCGCTATTTAAAGGTTCAGGTGGGGGGTATTTTAGGAGGGTGAAATCTCTCACACTTTAGGAAACTAGCATATTCCAAAGCTTTAATAAATATTCCCTGTTTGCGCATCAATTTCTCAATTAATGAGATATTAGATAATAAATTAAATTTTGATTTATTTTATATTTTAATTGGGTAGGAGACCCTAATTGAATAGTTCGGCTCATCAAGGGCAAATCTAAAATCCAATAGGAATCAATAGAAGAAAGTCCAAGAAGACAAATTTCTCATTCAGGCCAAACCTGGGTATTCAGCAAGAAATCTTGTTGGGATCAATGGCAGGGGTTCCGGTTGAGGCTTTCTCCGGCGTCGGTTGTGCCCATCAAGACGTTTTCGGCAGCTTCGCTTTTCATCATCAAACTCCTCCAATGAATGGAACCTAAGGAATGCAAAATGTGGCGCTGAACTATTGATGAAGCAAACAGATATATGTAGGTGGTGGCTAGTGAAATTAGTAATTGATTATTTGCATATTAAGCATTTAGATACGTCTACCTGCTACATTGCTGGCAGAAGCGTTGTTCCCGACCCCTGACAGTAACCTTGGGGGTCTTAGAGTGAATTTCACAAACCTTGTGGCGTCTATGATAGTCTCTGCATTTACTAAGGTCCGAATTGCATCCATCAACCAAACATGAAGCAACTTGGATTCCACTGTTTGGTGTTCTGCTTCTCTTAACTGATACTTCACATGTTGATGACGACTCCACTGGAAATGTTCCATTTGCATTCAAGTTTCTCACGACATTAACATCCATGTTTTTCTGAATCAGTCAAGTTTTGTCCATAGTTAGAGTGCTTTTAAGTTGATCAAACTAAACTAAGGTCAGGGGCAGGGAAAAATGGAAAAACCCACAATATTAACATCCATGTTTTTCAGAATCAGTCAAGTTTTGTACATAGTTAGAGTGCTTTTAAGTTGATCAAACTAAACTAAGGTCAGGGGCAGGGGGAAATGGAAAAAGAGAATCATGTTGCAAGAACTTAGGATCAGAAGTGCCATATTATTTAGTTGTTGTTAGATTGTAACCATACCATGCGATTCATATAATCAACTTCATTTTATAAGATACGTCTGTTCTTGTCCTTTTTCATGTTGTTTTTGTTTATGCAGTTTTGTTTTTCTAGTTAATTCAAGAATCTTAGTTTGAGGTCAAATCCCCTCTCTGCTCCCACCCCCCCCCCTTCAAATTGTTCTATCGGCCTTGTGTCAAATTCTCTTCTAAGGTTAGAAATTTAGGCAACAAAGAAGGTCTCAAATGTGCCCATTTTGATAACAAGTCATTGTCCATAACATGGGAAAGTAGTAAGGAAGTCAAACAAGAAACAGCAAAGCTTCTATCAAAGTGATACAAGGTTGACCTTAATATTGTCAGTACTTGGAGAAAAACGGTACAAGCACAAGCATAACAAAGCTTCTATCATAGCCTAAAATCAAATCATGTATGTACCTCAGAGAACTGCTCGAGTAACTTGAGGAAGCAAATCCTTGTTCAACTTGCAGAGAGAAACCTTAGTGTGTCGAAGAACAAATAGCAGTTGTCGTGGCCACAACCCACAAAACCTTTTGTCAAACAACTTACAGGCTGTGAAAAAGGCAAACAAGAATAAGGCACTACAGTGTCTAACACACAGTGGAAAACTGAGAGAGATAGAGGCAAGTAATTATGTATTTAGAAAGTAGAAACTGATGGGTAAGATAAGGGAAGAAAATGGATAATGTCGAAAGCGCGAAGGAAGTGAGTGACTGAGACAGAAAAGATAAGAAAGAAATGGCAGAGAGAATCGTTTAGCTCAGAGCAGAAAGAAGCAGCCTAGTTTCTGGGATCTACATTTCCCATTTTAAGGATGAAAGGCACAGCAAATGATTTAAAAAACATAGGAATAAACAAAGCGAGAAAACCCAAAAGCAGAAAGAAGAAAGGAACGGGTGGCGAGGAAAGGGACGAAGCAAAGTCACTTGTTTTTGTCAAGCCCTTCCTTTTGAAGTGATTAAACAAATAGAATATGAATTAAATAGAAGAAATAAATCAAAGAAAGAGAGAGTGGGTGGCTCGTGGTTGAGACACGTGGTTGATGTTCCTACGGCATCGAATTTAGAGGGCAAGTGGAATGGTGGAGGCAAGTGGGAACCGTGATGTAGTTATCTCCGTCTTGAGTGAAAAAGTCAGGGCAATAGAACCCAAAGCAGCAGACATGCCATGTTTTTTTTTTCTGGGTTGTTGATGTCACCTCACAAACAAATAATTGAACCAAGGATTTTTTTTTTGTCCACCCCCTTTTTAAACATTAGAGAGATAACACACGTAATGGATAAGGACAATGTTGTTTATAAGTAAGAATTGTTTAAGCTACTATATTTTATTGGGAAAATACATAAAAAAAATGTCGTGTAACAAAATTTATTATTCAATGTTAACCAATCATCCAACTACTAAGTGGATGGTACTTCTAACACCTCAATTATTAACTCTTATTTTTCATCAAAGACTTAGTTAGAGCACTTGAACACATTTCAATAATTAGAATTAATTAACTAAGTGAAATTTAAAAACTTACTAAAAATTAATGTTCACTTGGAATAATTTGGACTTTGGACCAATTTTGAAAATTCATAATTAATTGTAGGAAAATCTAAATTAAGATGTTCAAATCTGTAAACGAAGCTTATTGAATTCTCTATAGGAAAAATATCAATTTATCCAACATCTTAACTAATTACTACAGTTTAATGCATGATCATTCACTGTTTATTTAGTTGTTTTTTATTTTTCTATATTTTTCTCATAAATTTGGATAATCATAACTTTTTACTCACAGCTCCAAATTCATTAAACTTTTACTTTATTTTAAAGTTTGCCATATAAACTATTTTTCTGAAAATTTTCTAAGCAATTGGACTTTGTTTGCCTTGTTTCCTCATTAGCTCAAGTTTTTAACAAAGGATATTGGATCCTTTTCCTAATTTTAGCATGCTCCATTCTTTCATTTTCTTACTTTCCATAGCATAACTTCATTAACTAACATACTTAGCACTTATACACAGGACATATCATCTACTTGTCATGGTAGAGGTTTCATATACACTGACCCAAAAGTTAACGCACAAAGATAAGGTAATATGCTTCAATATATCCAAGTTTTTCACAAGGTTTGGAAACCATCCACTTAAGCTTGCACCTCCTTGCCTTTACCCTTTGAACTTTGGCCTAAAGTTGTTCATTGGAAAGAATGAGATTTTAAAGAAATCCTATTAATCAATCATGGCAATAATCATAAATAACAATCAATTGCAATGTAAATGTAGGAGTTAAAGAATTTGTTATCATAATTATTTGACTATCGATCTTGATTCACATGACTTCCTCTTTCACTTGGTAACTCCTCTTTGCAATTTATGACTCCTACACATACCATGATGCATTTGGCATCAATAACAGCCATTACTAATACATTATAATACTTAACAATTCATAGAACCCTTTCTTGGCAACCTAGGATCTTACTTTCTAACTTTGCCAAAATTGATTCCAGTGCTCCTAAAATGTTTTCTCACTTATACCCTACACTATTTTGCCTTCTAAATCCATTGAGAGCATCAAAATTAACAAAATCACACTCCTTCATGCAAAACCCCTGCAGACCGAAATGTGACAGAAAAATTGCAACCATGTGATTTTTCAACTTCTACCTTTATATGCATGCATCATCACCTTCATAAACCACCTTCCCATGATATTTAACATCAAAACGTCCCTTTCCAAGTAGACCAATTGGGTGCACCACCTCATGAACAATAATTTTATACAAAAAATTCATACACAACTCAAGCAAGCACAAAACAACTATCAATCAAATTCAAATCACACATAGTTGTTTTGTATAATTTATTTCTTATAAATCCCGCTCTTTCTAATTTTTCTCTTTCAAGACCTAAGTTTCTAACAGCACATACACACCATTTTAGCAAAAAGTAAATTGATTAAAGGGAAGATGAGTGGTATAAACTCAAGAATATGAAAGATTATAAGTGAAAATCACTTCCTACCTTGAGTTCTTGATGGATTTCCATCTCTTCTTGTGTTTCCTCTTCCACGGCTCTCTCCCTTTCCTTCTCTATATGTTTGGCCGACTTGTGGCTGCAATTGGAGCTTCAAGAAGTGTCTTAAAAATCTGCACATGTGTCTCTTAATGTGTGGGACCCGATTGTACCGGTAAAGTAGTTTTACTCTAATATTTTCCACCACATATTCATAATATCTCATCTACTTTTATTGTTTGAGTAAGAATAAGACAACTAGCATGATCAGAGACTAAACAATATGCTTTTTGCAGATGAAAATTGCTTTAACTATCCAAAAATTTACTTTATCGGGTTGGAAATACTTTTTAGGAATTCCCTAGTCACTTGACCTATTTAGGATCACTAAAAATTCTTAAAATTCATATGATACTTGCATGATATTTATTTCCTCATTATGCTTCCAGAGTTGTCTTTAATTAATTTTTGAAAAAAATCTCAAGTACAGAGTTTTTCTGGGCCTTTTTCTCTCCAATCCAAGAAACTGGTGCTGACTTTTTTTTGGAAACAATTTTATCATGTACCACAATTTTCAAACTATTTTCCCCCAATCTGAAATCAGATATCTAAGGCCTCTAGATATTATATAAGTATTTAAAATATCCAAGTATTAAATAACTTTTAAAATTTCTGAAAAGGTTATTTTTGTCATTCTCGAGCCTCAATTACTTATCAGTGAATTTTTCTCTATCTTTTAGTGTCCTGAAGGTTTTTCTGATACTTTGACCAAAATACCCCTTTGACTTCTTCAAATTTACAAAAATGCCATTGAATTTATAAAATGACAATTTGGTCCCAAGAATTTCGAATTCACACTTAGGTCCCTAGTTCAGAATGTCACTTTGGTCCTTTACTTTTCAAAAGATACTTTAGTCCCTTAATTTTTCCACATTTAGAAAAATGACATTTCCACCCTTTCTTTCATCCTTCAGACCCTTAATTAGTCTATAGTCACTCATTTAGTCTTTATATCCAATTACCAAAAACTTGAATATACATTACTCATATTCAGTCGTGTGCAATATATCTTCATATTGTCCTACATTACTAAAACAGAATGACATTGACAATTTTCTTTCTTGTCAGATCTGGAGGTAATTGACATATTTCAATGTCATTATATTTTAGTTTTTTGCAAAATTGTTAGATCTAGAAGTAATTGTCTCCCTAATTTTCGCCTGGTGTGTTTTAAAATATCTTATGATTCTAGAAAATGTTACCTCAACTTAGTTCCTTAATTGATAAGTAGAAGTGATTTTAATGGAAGTGAAAGTGAAAGTGAAATTCGAAATGAAAGTGGAAGTGGGCTTAAAAGTACGTTTGGAGGAGAGGTGGAAGTGAGATATAATTTTTAATCAAAGTGTAATTTTATCATGAAGAGACCAAAATATCTTCAAGTCTACAACTCACCCCATCCCCTTCATACACCAAGCTCACCAACGCAAGAAACCACCCTACTCACAAATAAGCTCCACTACCATTCACTGCAGCCTTTAGCATCATATTCAAACAAGAAATTTTGTAAAAAAACCACCATTAATTAACAAATTTTACATAAATGAGGAAAAATTAAGCATCCATATAACTGAAATCTGAAACAAATCCATAAATTTTCATAAGAGAAGAAGACAATCAAAACTTTCAACCATACATAAACTATCATCTTGTTCATCTTTCCCATCTCCAGAAATTTGAAACAAATCCTAAACGAGAAATCTGAATTCCATTATTGAAGAGGATGAAGCATTCACAAAGATACAAGAGATGACATAGCGAATTTCAACCAAGGAGAGAGCAGATATAGAGAAGATGTCAAACATCACATCACCACTGCTACGGATGTCATCAATGATAGAGCCAGGTCTAGAAAAGCTTACATTATGCGTGAGGTGAGGAAGAAAACATAGACCCAAACCCTATCGACGTGAGGAGAGGACTAGAGTCGCATTTTGGGAGTAGCTTCATCATCATCTTGAATGCGAAAACAAAGGAAGAAATTGACGATTCAAATTGATGATCGAAAGATTTTTCTCTCATATTTGAACTATATTTCTCAAAATCCCTCTCCCTCCCTCTCTCTATTTTTGTGCTCTATAAAATCAAGAAAACCATAGGGATCATAACATTGTGGCATCACCATTTGGAGATATCCTGATGCGATCCAGCATAATGCATCAAATTCAAATGAGCCTCTGCAAGTTCCAAGTGGTCCAATCAAAGGATGTAAAAACGCCAATAATCTCATTTAAGCTGGTAATGGAACTGCAGATCAAGTTTTGGGCTTATAAGCTCATCTGGGCCCAAATAAGCACATTTTGGTCTATAAATTATGATCATATTTTATGGCTTTTATTTGCACAAAAATTACTTATTAGTTGGCAAATTTAACTCTTGAATTTCCTTCTTTAAAGAGTTTCCTACTTTAAATTAGATTTCATATTTGCATTTACTGCATATTAAGTAACTTTTGAGTTTCCTGTCTTTAAGAGTTTCCTTTGTGCATTTGCTGCAAATTAGGTAACCTTGAGTTTACTTTTTTCTAATAGTTTCCTTTTTTTTAATTAGACTTTAATATTTGCAATTAATGCAAATTAGGTCAGATTTGTGAGTTTCATCTAAATACTTTGTAACGCCTCTTTTGACGGCAAACTTGGATTTTGAATGAAAGTTTGCATCTTTGTGCATTTTGAGAGGATTCTCTCTAGCGTTCTTTTCAGAACTAACAGACTTATCAAGACTTGATCAACCTTGTGGCGTCTTCCAACACTTAGTGTCCTTGTTCTTCCGTGTTCAAGGGTTCAAGTGGGTCGTTGACCTCTATTTAACTTTATTGAGGTGCGTATATTTTAGATTAGTTGTGGGTTCACAAGACCTTTCCCTTTGGGTTCGCACCATCTTGGTATCAGAGCTTCAGTTCTAAACTTAGGTTTTATCTTTCCGTTCATTCAGTTTTATTTTCGTTCATTTGTTCTTTTCTTATGGTTGGTTGTTTGTTTTCATCTTCAAATTGTCTCCATCTGTTCGTCCACTTTTCCTTCGTGTTTTTCAATGTTTAATAGGTCCTTTTTATAGTTCAGAGTCTCATCTTTATCTTGTTTTGGATTCATTTCAATCCGAGTTTTCTACATTGAGTTTCATTCATTTCAAATTAACGTGTTCTTCTAGGATTTCTGGGTTTTAAGTGCTTGTGTTAGTTGTTTGTGGCAGATTTTATTATGTGATAAAAAAAAGGAGAAGTACATTAGAAAAAAACAAAAAAAATTTAAAAAACATAGGGGTACACAAAAAAGAGGGAAGGAAAAAAATTATTCAAAAGAATATCAAAAAGGAGAGAGAGCAAAAAAACTGAAAGAAAATTTAGAAAAAGTACAATATGTATGGTGAAAGAGAGTGTCTGCAGGATCTCCAGATATTACTAAGAGGACTTCAAAAGATGACTGCCGATGCAGATCAATGGATGTCGTCAAAAAGAGAGTTTTACAAAAAGTTGAAAGAGCTTAAACAAGGCTCCATGTGTGTTGATGTATATTTTCAAGAGTTGGAGTTAGCTATGATGAGAGCTTGTGTGAAGAAAACTCCAATGGCTACTAAAGATCATTTTGTATGTGGGCTTAATCCTGAGTTAGCCAATTTTGCAGGGATGTGGATCTTCATCGATAGCAAAGATTTGGTTCCTCTAGTTGCAGAGCATGAGCGCAGAATCAAGCAAGGGGAAATTTCAAAAGGTAGATCAAGTTTAAAGGAGATTGAACCTATGATTGTTGATACCCCTATTATAGAGGCAACAAAGGAGGAGGAAGAATTGAATATTGAAGATCTTGAGAAAAAACGTATTGAAGAAAATCTCCCTAGTCCAAATACTGATCTTGTGATTGAAGAAGAATTGAATGTTGAAATTCTGCAAAGAAATACATAGAAGAAGAAATTCTTATTCAAGGTGTCAACAGTGTGGTTGAAAAAAAACCCCCTCAATGATGAAAAGAAAAGAGAAAATACAAGTGGTAATGATTTTTGTGAGACTGTTGTAGAGAAAAAAGTTGTGGTTGATGGAAAAAAAGAGATTGAGAGCATAAATTGTTCTCAAAATAAAGAGAGTAAAAAGGAGAGTTTTGAATTGAGTGAAAAGAATTATGAAAAGATTTGTGAGAAAAGTGAGATTTCTAATTATTGCAAGGGTAATTCCTTGGATAATGATGATAACAGCTTTCATTCTCATTCTAGTATGTCGCAGGTATTCTTAGATCTGTTTCCTAAAAAGCCACCTGATGGATTTTTATCCTCAAGAAGTATCGTGCCCTTACTTTACTCACATGCTGAAGATTCGAGGACGAATCTCTTTGAGGAGAGAGGGAATGCGACCCAACATGACGCATCAAATTCAAATGAGCCTTTGCAAATTCCAAGTAGTCCAATTAAAGGAGGTAAAAAGCCACTAATCTCATTTAGGCTGATAATGGAGCTGCAGATCAAGTTTTTGGCTTAGAAGCTTGAAACTAAAGAGCTTGAGCCAAGTACTTCACATGGGAGGACTCATTTGGGCCTACATAAGCACATTTTGGTCTTTAAATGATGATCATAATTTATGGCTTTTATTTGCATGAAAATTACTTATTAGTTGGCAAATTTGACTTTTGAATTTCCTTCTTTTAAGAGTTTCCTATTTTAAATTAGATTTCAGATTTGCATTTACTGCAAATTAAGTAACTTTTGAGTTTCTTGTCTTTAAGAGTTTCCTTTTTGCATTTGCTGCAAATTAGGTAACTTTGAGTTTACTTTTTTCTAATAGTTTCCTTTTTTTAATTAAACTTTAATATTTGCAATTAATGCAAATTAGGCCAGATTTGTGAATTTCATCTAAATACTTTGTAACGCCTCTTTTGACTCAGCCTTGGATTTTGAATGAAAGTTTGCATCTTTATGCATTTTGAGAGGATTCTCTCTAGGGTTCTTTTCAGAACTAACAGACTTATTAAGGCTTAATCAACCTTGTGGCGTCTTCCAACATTTAGGGTCCTTGTTCTTCCGTGTTCAAGGGTTGAAGTGGATCGTTGACCTCTGTTTATCTTTCTTGAGGTGCGTATATTTTAGATTGGTTGTGGGTTCACAGGACCTTTCCCTTTGGGTTCGCACCATATCCCCAAGCCTAATCTTAATGACCCAACATCTCATATCACACGGTGTTGGTGTTGTCATTTGCTCTTTTATGTTTTCATATTGATTTTTTTTAATTTTTATTTTGCTTTAATTTTGATCTTTTCATCTTGATGTGATGTTTAGTATTGCTATTTCTTTTTTTAGTTACATAGGCAAGCTAAGCTTAAAATATAATAAAAGCTATAGATTAATTGGGGCTTGAACCCATAACAAAAGATTGGTCAATCATGAACTATTCCCTGCAACTTGGAGAAGCATGCCGAAGAAAGTGTATCTGAGAGATTCCTGGTCGAGTATCCTTTGCTAGGATATTAGCACACTCAAACTTTCCCTAAGTGCGTGGTATATCTCCATATTCTAGTCTTTATAGCGAAGTTAATGAGTGGCTTCCATTTCATGATGCAGCTGAAGAACGAGTCCGCGATTCTTAAGCAAAATGTTAACCTCTTATGAAGAAAATGAGTGCATTTGGATGTATTTTAGCTGTACTTACTGGGTAGCTCCTGTTTCTGGCACAAAGTCAAAATCATCAAGATTATCCTCATTTTTCCATTTCAGACACAACCTCTTCAAAGCTACCAAGCCCAGCTCTCGCCTCCTCCAATTGTCTTTCTTCCCCGGATTCGGGGGGTTTAGGCTCCATACATCTAGGAGAGCACATCTAGTACTCTCTATTATCCACATTTGAAGCCATACCATTATCCCCCAACTTCTTGACACTTTCTAGCCCTTCCATTTATTATGAAGAAGACTACCATCGTGATGCTCCCTAGGCTGATCTATTTTCCCCACCAGCAGGGCTAAACTTCCACTTACGACAACATGTGTTCTTTAGGTAACCCTATTTAATTTTCCTTTGCCATTTAGGCCCTCCTTTATGGTTTCCTATTTGTCCATATCCTTACTATCTCCTCTTTGTCCAAGCCCACTTGCTAAGAGCATATCTGGCCCAATACGCAAATTCTTCCTTGCCCCAACTTCCATCTTCTCATATGGCCCATTACTAACTTTCCCTTGGCCCCATTTCCTTTATTTTTCTTTATTTTGAAACTAGTCAAAGCTAATCCTTTAGCTTTCATTGTGGTGTCATCCTGCTCCCTCTTGGCTTTAGCAAACCGTTTTCTCCCTTTTCCATTTTCGTGTTAAGCTCCTCATCATACGTCTGCTCCCTCTATTCTTCCAGTGTGCCAAGACCCCATACCGTGAAGTAGCAGGTGAGAATCCAACTTTTCTAACGCTTCCAGCACCTGTAGCTGTCAACTCCAACGCCTGTCACTATTTCACTCATTGGTAGACATGCTTGGCTTGTACGAGAAACAAGCATCCAGGAAACAAAGGTGTCTGGTGGTGTCTCTGACAGGTTTCCTGTTTATCACCCAGCACGTACAACCATCACCACACTTGAAGTCATCCGATCATCACCCAGAATGAGATCCCTATCCGTGCTAATAAGATCCAGCGTCGCTCTCACTCTGGGTCGTAGCAGTAGCCCAATATGTTCCCCTTTCCTATTCGTACTGATCTCTGGCGTCATCATGGTTGCCCCCTAGTAGGTTCCTGAAGCACCAGGATTCTCGGTGACGTTTTCAGGATCAGCATTTCACTACACGACTTATCGCCTCTATGCGTTTCACTACCATAGGACTTCTTCCATGGGCAAGCTTCCCTCCAGTGGCCATACTTTCCACATTCAAAGCAGATGAGTTTCAAGCCGTCATACTCCACATTAAAACACTCTTTGGCCACTATAATACATGGAACCAGGGCTTTCTATAAGTCAAGTTATACATAAATCCTTGCATGTTTGCCTCTTTCTACTTTAGCTATGTTACTAGTAATGTCTGATAAAGTCTTTAGGTCCACTGTGAGGGGTCTCCCAATCCTTTACCCGAATCTTGCTATACAGTGACTGTTATAACAATGCATTGGGATATTTGCAATTCAAACCTAGGTAGCAATCTTAAAGCCTTTTAGTCTATCTACTGTAGTTAATAAGGTTTTGTTGCTACTGTGGTTACTGTGTCTATCACAGTCTATCTGACTTACTTTTAATAATTATAAAGCCTTTCAGCAGCTCTAGTACTTTTGATATTGTCTACTTTCTAATATCTTATATAATTAACCATAATTTTTTCAACATCTACCCAACTTCTTCTTATACTTAATTGTCACCAAATACAGCCCAAAACAACACTTGAGTGGTCTCACATCTGTCAGACTCTGTTCGCATCTGATTCAATATTCCCCAATTTTGAATATTCTTTATTAACCTCTGTTCTTTCATCATCATCATAGCCACTTGCACTGTCTTTCTACTTGATGCATCGACAAATACATTTGCTTTACCCGGATAGTACTTTATCTAGTAGTCGTAGTCCTTAAGCAACTTCATCCATTACCTTTGTCTCAAGTTCAACTTTTTCTGATCTTGCATGTACTTGAGACTTTTATTATCACAGTACAGCTCGATGGTTGCTTCGTATAAATAGTGCCCCATATCTTTAGAGCATAAAATGTCACTGCTAGCTCTAAATCTTGTGTAGGATAGTTCTCTTCATGAGGCTTTAACTTTCGTGAGGCATAAGCTACTACTCGACCATATTGCATGAGCACACATCCCAGTCCGTGTCGGCTAGTATCACTGTAGACCACATAGGTCTGCTTCGGATTAGAGATCACTAGTATAGGGGTCGAGGTTAGTTTCCTTTTTAACTCTTGGAAACTGGCCTCACACTTCTCATCCCACGAAAAGGGCTAGTTCTTTCAGGTGAACTTTGTCAGCGGCAAGACAGTCCAAGAAAAGTTTTGTATAAAACATTAGTAATAACCTGCTAGGCTCAGAAAGCTTCTAACTTCAGTTACTATCCTAGATAGATCCCATCTTAGTACTGCCTCTACTTTGCTTGAGTCTACTGCGACTCCTTCTTGAGAGATCACAAGCCCTAGGAATTTCACTTCTGATAACTAGAAAGCCACTTACTGAGCTTTGCGTATAAATGTTTTTCTTTTAAAATATTTAAGACAATTCTCAGATGCCTTTCGTGCTCCTCTAAATATTTGGAGTACACCAAAATATCATCTATAAAGACTACGACAAACTGATCCAGGTATTGCCGAATGTAATCCATGAAAACTGCAGGGGCATTTGTTCCATTAATGCTGGTATTTATCTTCTAAGCATTCTCTCTGTGCTCTAGGTTTCATCATGTATACGCTGGAGATAGGTCGAGTACTGAGATGGCTATCAATATTTAACTAAATCCCCGTCAAAAGATTCTCTATCTTCCTATCCCAAGACTAGGAACTCAACTTCTTTCTCGTCCTATACCGACTTAGGAATATAATTCTGATTAAATTGTTCTAGGAAAATTCCCAAGTCACTGGTATGTTCCTAGCCTGTAAAATCAGCTCTGTGTTCCTCCACCATCTATCAGCCTCTTGCTTTAGCTTATATACTGCTAACTGGGCTTTCATTTCTATGGAGCAATTCATAACCTAAAAAATCTTTTCAAGTCGCGTGATCCAATTCTCTGCGACTTGGACGTCCAGGGATCCTTCAAATATTGGTGGATCATATTTACAAAACTTACTAATCCATTTATGGACATCATCTCTATCTTTTGCCCTAATTGGAGCTGGAGGGGCATCGGAATTTGATGGGGTTCTGGTTGTGGAGGTGGCTGGGGAATATTCTGGTTCTGGCCAGCTAAAATTGATGCTGCTATTGCTCCCTAAATAATAGCTTCTCTCTCAGCTACTCTTTCATGCTCTTGGCGAGCTTGGTTTTCTCTTAACTATTCCATCAACTGTTGTTCATTAGTCTTAGCACAATCTCTTGCATTGAGTCATTCTGTCTAAGTTGACCCTATTCCTCTACATTTTAAGTTATGCATGTCCTCACCATCTTGTTCTCTTAATCCTTTAAAATATAAACAGCCATATTACTATAATAATTTAACTTTCCTGCTGGCCATTATATTATTCAGTCACCAGGGAACATCTCTTATACAAGGACTTTTAGCTTTTCTAAGCATATATCAGGAATAGGGAACTCTATAATTCGGATTCCCACACATCTCCACAGCTCTTTATCTGGAATGGTCATCATCGAAGCCCAAGACCATTCATTGTTCCCTGTTGCATCTTCTGCGATCTAATCAAGCTCAAAGGCATCTACAGCCCTTTCTATTCGGAGAAGTATAGTTCTGTAATTTGCAAGTATTCAATTCTGAGATACGCTCTTTGTAATCAAATTCACGGCGTCTGGATCTCCCCATAAGTTATCTCCTCTGGACAAGCTCTATAATCTAAACTGGAATCTCTTGGTTACCTTTAGATCTCAATTGAATCCTCGAGATGATATTATTGTATTGGATCCTGATCTAGATGGAGTATATTTGAGTTCTCTTCTCGTTTGGGATCTTCTTCCACTGATATGATTGGCCTCTCTGGCTCAATCATAAAGGCTCTTCCAATAGCTATCTCAGCTGTTTATCACATCTTAGTCTCTTCCTCAAGGAAAGCTCCTCTGTAGATAATGGGATCTCTACTGGGCTCATTGGTTCTGGATCGTACTCATGAGAACCATACTAGTTCACTGAAGACTCTGAATACGGCCTTATCTTTGGGGTGTGTGTTGCATGTTTAACACCCAGTGCCATGCTGAGATAGTTGTGTGACTTTTGTGTTACTGTCTCTCTTGCTTCACTACTCATATGCATTGATTTCAAAGCATATATAAATCAAAATTTATTCAAGCACAAGTCACAAACCAATCAAGCACTTAATCATAATGCAATAATTAATGCTTAACAATGTACAACATGGCACAAGCAATACATAAGCAAGCTCAATCAAGTCCAGAACCGTGCTCTGATACCACCAAATATAATACTCTTTATTTTTACCTCTTTAGCTTCATATTATATCATTATTGAAACACTCTAGGGCCTTAGATAACTTAAATTGATCAAAGAAGTGAAATAAAAATTTTCAACCCGAGTTACTATTCATTTAGTTAATTTTACATATTTCTAGCATAACTTTGAAAATTCATAACTAATTCTGGAAAACTTGAAATTGAGTAGTTCCAATTTCTATATGAAAATTTAAACCTTATCTATATGGGGAAATACTCATTTGTCCAAAACCTTACTCAATTGATACATTTTATTCCATGAAAAATCACTGTTTATTTGGTCATTTTTCCATTTTTCAGATTTTTCCTTCAACTTTGGAAAATCATAACTTTTTATCTACACATCCAAATTCGATAAAATTTGGCTCTTTTTAAAGCATGTAATGTGTAGTATTTAAATGACTTAATATCATTTGGACTTCATTTTATATTTTTCCTAACTTTTCAAAGATTGGCAGTTTTAAGGGTCTTGGAACCCCTTTTTCTCAAATCTTTTCTCTTCTTAAGAATTTGTTAAAAAAAAACCCTTTTGCCATATTCACTCACCTCCCATGATTTCACATGCATTCACACATATATTCACATCATCATGTAGAGGTTTAAGGGTTTACATACATCCAAAACTCATAAACATATACATAACATATCACCATATAATCTTGGCAAGCAAAGTGTAATAAAATGCTTCATCTCCTCCTCATGCAATTTGCCTTTACCTTTGCTTGAGCCTCCACCTAGAATGTTTAGTTGGGGGAGGGTGAGATTTTTGGAAATCCCAATAGCAAAACTATCTAACACACTTATAAAAAATTGCATGGCAACCTTGAAAGATAATTGCGAATTCATGATAACATAAAATGTGCAACATGAGACAATTACATGCATATGGCCATAGCACACAAAAGCACATATTCACACTTCCATCATCACAAATAATTAATATCAAGCCATGAATAATTCAGAAAACATTTTCACAACAACTTTACTTCAGGTTAGAAGTTTTACTACTTTAATCCTTTAACTTTCCTTGAACTTGGGAGTTCTCTTGCTCAACTTTCCAAGTGTGCTCTTAGGTATTTCACCTTCCTAGAGATCATATAAGAGAATAATCATCGCTTTCATGCCATTACCAAGCTATTAAAATCATGAAACTCAATAACTCTCTCTTGTACTTTTACAAACCCTAGAACATCAAAACTTGTTCTTATGAATTTCAATGCTTTTAAAAATCTTTTGTCCCTTCCACCCTACACAATTTTTCATTCTAAAGCTAATGGAAGCATCAAAATTATAAAAATCACACTCTGCCTATCATTTCTTATGCTTGCCGAAAAATATAACAATGAAAGGGGTTGTGATTTTTCAAACTTCCATCATGTGTAGGGACTTATTCTTGCTCTCAAACCACTTATCATGCATTATTTAACTCAAAAAAAACTCTTCCTCATCAAATAGAAATTTGGACAGCACCTCCCCTTAAATTTCAAGCTTCCAAAAATTCATACAACAACCTAACCAAACCAAACCAAACTAATATATACATCAAGCAACTCCTTATCATGTAAGAAGTGATTTACAACCAACCTTTCTTTCTAAATCCATCTCTTTTTCACGTTTGCTCTCAAGAACCATAACTTTCAATCTTAAAAAAGAGACGTTTAATCAAAAAAACTAATCCATTCGAAAGGTAGAAGAGATTGTAAGGATCAAGAAAAGGTATAGGTTTGGGTGGTAAGTCCTTTTACCTTGTGAGTTCTTGAAGTTCTTCTTCTTCCTTGTGCATGAAAATGGCGGTTTTCTTCTTCTTTTTGGTTCAATCCATTAGGCCTAATCTAACTTTGCTCTTTTTGGTTCACTAACTTCTTCTTTTTCTGTACTATCTATCTCTAGGCCTTAACTCTTCTCATAACTATCGGTTTGGCCTTTATTTAATTTAACAGTAAAAGGATGGATATTACATTTGGTCTTCCATAGCTGAATCAAGTCTGACTTGATGGAGATGATGAGTGGCTAAATTTTGGTGCTTCTTGGATATAAGATAATGGTTTGAGTTCTTGAAATTAATTAGGAGAATTATTTTTATTTAATCTACTTTGTTAATTATTTTAAATTCATTTTAGGATTGATTATGCTTAAATTTGCTTTTAATTAAATATTTTTGTGGTTGTTTTGGATTGTTCTTGCTTATTTGGTTTGTATTTATAAATTTTCCCAATTGATTGAATGAATTCATATTTGCTTCACTGATCACTATGATTTGACCATGTCTTTATGCCTCGGGATCAAATGCAAAATATTTATTACTAAGAATTGCAGTAGAGTGCAATACTTGGGTCGTTCTCTTATTAATGAGTCTTAATTTAACTTCTCTACATAAACTAAGAGTCTAAAATGTATAAAATATGGGAATGGGTTGAGAAATTTATTTTCTTAGTTATAACTAATTGTGTGCAAGAAAAATAAATCCTAAACTACTATTTTTTTATTTTCTTTATAAGATTGGAATAAACAAATGAAATTGGTTTGAAATTTAAATATGGAAGATGCTCTTGGAAATAAGTAAATGACCATCCTTATTCAATTAAAAATAATAGGAGTTTTAAAATTATCAAGTCCAATGGAAAACCCCAAGCAATTGCATTAAGTCAAGATCTCATCTTTAAGAAGTATCAAGATTTAGCCACTCATCATTTGGTGAGACCAAATTCATCCATGGAGAATGTTGGAAGAGAAGAAGGAGCATATAATGATATGAAAGAAGGAATTGTGATGATGAGAGAGGGATGGAGACGTTGGTGATGATGTGATGAGAAAGGGATGATGAAAGAAAGAGAAAAGGGATTATGAATAAAGAGGGAGGTGAAGAGCGTGATGATTAGAAGGGAAAGTGAAGGAGTTCATAATGAATGGAGCATTTGTGGTGCTCCCTTCCTCTGGACGTGTACATACGTGTGTATTGTGTTGCAAGTGATGCCAAAACCATCCATCTTCATTCCTTTTTCTTTTCTTTTTTTTTAATCTGTTTCTTGTAATCTTTCTTTATCTCTTGATTTATCAAGATTCTCTCTCCATTGCTCCCTAAGAAAATAACCAGATAATAAAATAAAATGGAAATAAAATAAAATAAAATAAAAATAAAAATTTCTAAAAGCTTTAAATTATTATCATTATCTATGATTTGATCTATCCCTAAGATAATGTAAGATTTGCTATTTTAAACTTAGAATTTTAGATTTTCTAATTTAAACTCAGAATCATAGATTTACTAATTTTAAACTTAGAATCTTTTACAATTATATTGATAACTCTTCAAATATATCAAAAATATATCTCAAATATAATAAAAATTAGAGAGTTATCACACTGGTTTATATAATTTAATTTAATCAATTTGAATGTCAAGATAGTGTGTTCATATAAGGACACAAGTACTTCAATTTAATTCAATCCACACATCAAGTAGTATTTTTGTAATACTTTTAAGCAATAAATATAAATGTGATGGTATTGGTAGCTATTAATTAAAAGTATTAGATTCAATGCGATTGCTTGAGGTTTTCCATTAGACTTGATGATTTTAAAGCTCCTATTATTTTAATTGAACAAGGACAATCATTTCCTCATTTCTAAAAGCATCTTTCATATTATATATTTCAACCAATTTCCTTTATTCATCCCATTTTTATAAAGAAAATATAAAAACAATAGTTTAGAATTCATTTTCCTTGCTTGCAATTAGTTATAATTATGAAAATTGATTTCCCAATCCAATCCCATATTTTATTGCATTTTAGACTCTTAACCTATGATTGAATGGAGAGAAAATGAGGAAGGAAAGAAAACTTGGAGAGAAAATAAGGGAAGAAATGAGTTTTCCCCTACTTGGATAAGGGAGAAAATGTGGGAGGAAGGAAAAGTTGGAGAGAAAATAGGGTGTGGGTCCAACCACATTTTCTCCCCAACTTTTCTCTCCACATACGGAGAGAAAATGGAGAGAAAACTCTTTTTACTTATCTACCCACATGCTCTTTTATTACTTTTTCATTTTAACTAATTACGTTTAACATATAACTTTTTTAAAATTTTAACTATGACTTTCTTTTTTTAAAAGAATAATATTTAAAATATGTTCTAATATCTAATTTATTTTTTAATTGCTTACTAAAACATCAACCTTAAAAATATGATATATTTTTATCTAAGTTATTTTGTTTTGAAATATAATAACCTGAAAAGAAATGTTTAACAAATAATTTGATTTTAAATGATTTAATGATATTAATGTTAATATAAGTTTTTCATTATCGTATTTAATTTGATATTATACTTTATATATTTTAAAGATACTTTAATTGTTACTATTTATTAAAAAAATTTATTTAAGGATATTTTAGTCATTCAACTATTTGTCCATTTTCTTTCCTCTCTGTTTTCTCTCACCCATCCAAGCAGGATTAGTGATAATATTTTCTCTCCATTTTTCTCTTATCTCCATTTTCTCTCCTCTCATTTTCTTTCCTCCCAACTTTTCATCTCATCCAAGCGGAGCCTTAGCTTATCTAATGAAGTTAAATTAAGGTTACTTGATAAGAGAATGATACGAATATTACATTACACTACAATTCTTGGTTTAAAACATTTTGCATTTGATCTTGAAGACTAAAGATACAGTCAAATCAATGACAAATTAGTATAACAAAGCCAATTAACTTTTGACTATTTGAACTGTTAATTTAGGGCAACATTGCTTTGATTTTTATACTTCCATGATAAAATTACTCCTTGAAAAACTTTCAGAAATCCAACGTTCCTGAGTGGACACTTCCAAGGCAAATTTGAACTTTAACCCCTATTTTTAATCACTTCAAATCAAAGGATAAATTCAATCGTGTTTAAACTGTTTCCTACACTTACAACAATATTGACAACACTTCTAGATATTTTTACAGCTTCAGTAGTACCATTAACAACTCGTTATTTAAGTTATTTCCAACATTTACAATGTGTCCTTTTACTTATTAGGATGATCCTTTTGGAATTTTAAAATTGAAATGGTATTTTGGTAGGATTCCCATGTTAGAATGGTGATTTTTGGGGCTATGGCTTAGACTATAAATCTTAAGGTGTCTGCAAGTTAAAATAAGGGATTTTAACCTACGGTTCTTATATTTTCAACAGATTTTCAATCAATAAGTGATTTTTTCTTTTTATCATGTCTTTATAATTTCACCCATCTTTAACCAATGTCCTTATAGTTTTTATTCTTTATTCTATAAAAAGTAAATTATTGTCATAGTTATGTTAATACTCTGCTAAAATTTTTAGTTAAAATATATCAGTTATGTTGCAATTCTAATTTTTATAATTATAATATTCAAATTGTAATAAAATTTTCTAAAAATACAATATAATTATAACCATCTTATAGTTAATCATAATTTATTATTCTAATTAATAAATTATTACTATCTACATTCAATATAAGAAATTAAGTTATCTATCATTTTTTAAACCAATTTATCTAACTTTTAAATTGATATAACCTAACAATACAGATAAATATTTTAAAATGTATGTCATTATTAGATGATTTACTTTCTAGCTTTTTTAACACTCCAAAAAGTCAATTAACTTGTATTAAAGAAGGAAAATAGTAAATTAATTATTTTATTAAATTATATAGTTATTAATTTAAGAATAAAATTAATAAATAAAATTTTAAAAAAACTACAAATGACCTAATTAAAAACTAAGAGAAACCATAACGATCTCATAAAAAGGAAAAAAAAATAGGACCCAAATTAAAAATGTATGACAAGAACCACATAAAATTTATAAAGACCTTGTTAAAAATCCAATGAAACTACATGAACCAGAACATTGATTATCCCTAGCACAAGCATTAAATCACTAATTAACAAGGTTAAGTCTGCTACATAGATATCAACAACCAAATATTAAGCAAGATTATTAATGAAGATGCCCATAAATCCTAAGCTACATATTTCAACATTTTATTTGGCAATGCCACCCCATAAATCCTGATCTCAAATTCTCAATGCAAAACGCAAAAGCTACCATTTTTACATGTGTTCTCAGCACATACGCAGATTCACCAGCCACACCAAACACTAATGAGCACAATTTCTAATGTTTCGGTGATTACAAAGCAACCCACAGATGCTTCAATTGAGACTAGCTGCCAAATGTATTGCCACTAAAACTGAAATTTACAATGCAAAGAATAAAAGATATCTGGGCATTGATATAATATTCAAAACTTATCCAGCAGCAACCAACATTAAACAATAGTCCAAGATCAATTAATTTATTGCAAAATTACTAGACAACAGCAT
Source organism: Vachellia pachyceras (assembly GCA_025593235.1). NCBI lineage: Eukaryota > Viridiplantae > Streptophyta > Magnoliopsida > Fabales > Fabaceae > Vachellia > Vachellia pachyceras. The sequence continues at coordinate 19,040 of JANTPZ010090990.1, read as the reverse complement.
ATGCCCATTACAATGGGATTTTAGCAAGTTTATCCTAGCCGGTACCTAAAACCTATATTCAGTATGAAACCAAAACGGACATATCGCTTAAACTTAAATCCAGAGGCTATAAGCTTGTACTCTACTGATAATAGTATCGTGATAAACAAATCTGTAACTCAACGGCCACTTTACCTTCCGTTGCTCTTCCAAAGGTCTAATGATTGTGGTTTAATCCTACTAGAACAGTAAATTAAGAATTCTCTACAAAAATCACTGCCCAGTCGTTTCTTATCAGACCTCATTGGGCAGAACTTGAATAGGAAACCTCTGAGAAGCCACACCAAATGGTGAAGACATTCCACCCAGAGTAAGATCCATTTGTCTACACGGATATATGTAATGATCAACTTAAACTGAAACCAGGTTTAGTAAGCCTTGGAACGAGTATGTTGCGATACCGCTTCTGTTGCACTACGTGTTCTTGAAAGAAATCGCCCAAACAAGCCATAACTTGAACCATCGAGGGCCTTGTCCTCTTTAGGAGGTATCCTGCTGGAACCCGCAGGACTGCTAGGGGAATTGATCGCGTCTGAAATGCCATTGCTCTCCTGAAGGAAGATTCATAAATGAAAATTTTTAAAAATATGACAGCAAGGAATGACACTTGAGACATTTCCAGGACGGCATTCTGCTAAGGGCCGTGGAGTGAAGGAGAGACTAAGGGGAAGAGAAATTGCAATGATTCCCAGAAAGACACTTGAGACCAAGTGGTATGAAAGAGATGTTTATTTTGCAAAAACAGGTTTGATGAACTAAACGTGGGCTGGGAAGTCAGTAACAAAAGATTATTCAACAATAATGAACAATAACTGTCTCAAAACACAGCCAAGTCCACTAAATCAAGAGGCTCACAAACCTGGTATTGTCCAGCAGAATACGAAGGAGATGTTGAATCAGTTGACAAATTTGGAGGCAAAGACCCAGTCTGTTAAAGTACGTAGTTAAAAGATAAAAAAAACAATACCTAATAACCAGCTAAAAAAGAACATAATGGAATAAATTGATAAATACTGAATAACTACAAATTTACTCATAGTTTAAACGATAATTGAGGGAGTACGAAATAAAAAGGGGAGGAGGGGGAACAATAGGCACATAACGCTCTAATCAACAAAGACATTGATGCGGATGAGCAAGTGAGAATCCCCCAAGAGAATAGATACAAAAAGTAGGGGAACAAAATTCTTTAGCCTGCTCCTGCTCGATGGGGTTTGATTGAGGTCTAGCCTTCAAACATGCAAGTTTCTCAATTGCACTAGCCATCAAGAAAATAGAATAAAAATACTAGATTTCCAGGAAATCATGTCATACAGCTGTACTAATATAAACTATATAGTTCCTACATACATATCTTTTACAGATCAAAGTCTAGGATTGCAATAAAAATTACCCTTGATGACGCTGTGACAGCTGGTTGCTCTGAAGATAGCCTTGAAGAACTTGATGGTAATGCCTGTAAAAGATCAGGTGATGAAGTTCTTTCAAAAGAACGCCCATAAATAGTTAAGCACACTTAATGTGACGAACATGTTCTTCAGCTAGCATGTAGCAATTAATTTTAGCAATACTTGCAAGCACAGAGCCAAATACCTTTACTAATTTCCAACAGTGTTTTATAGAGATCATGAATGCAAATATGAAATATTTAATTAGCCTGGGAAACATAATCCCTACCCTGGAGCTGGGTGAAACCGGTGGTAAATCAATAGCTGGCCTGGAAGAACTGGAGGAAGATGCCTGTATAATTAAAAGTTCATATATTAGTATCATAATGAAGAAATAAAGTTCAAAATTTGAGGCCAAGCCAAGTAAAGATAATCCAATCATAAAGATCATTTAGCCCATGCCTGAATGAGCTCTGTGGGTCGGCTATTCTCCAAGTTCATGGCAAATTGACACAATTCAGTTACTCTGTCGGTTGTGGAAACCTAAGAAGATAGGAATAATTACTGAATCATCAATATTAAATAAAATCATTTGTATTTCATACAAACAAGAGAAAATTCACCTAATGATTCACAAAACTTATAAGTAATATGACATGATAATACCTGCTTCCCTTCTATTTCTTTTATCTTAGACTCCTGAGAAGCAAAATAAAAATTAGACAACTACACAGCCAACAAGAACAAAACACACACAAAAATGTTGCAATTGAATCACCAGAACACGGACTGCAACGCGAACATGTGTAAAATCCCCACACATTGTGTCCGTTTCCCGTTGTATTTCAGTTATCTGCAATAAAATATGCTCAATCATCAACGACTGATAAGCTGATATTATAACTTCTAAATTCTTTACTCACCTCCACCTTTGTACTTTCAGTAAGAGCAGCACATTCATCTAGACTGCTATCAAGGTGATTTATTCTTGCAGACAACTTCTTCTTGGCTTCCTGAAACCATCACAACTAAGTGAATAGCCATTCTCAAGTATTTCGAAGTTTAAGTATATCATCAAAATTATTTCAAATTACAAATTTCGGATACAAACAGGTTAGATGTCCTTTAATTTCAAAACAGAAATTATACTTCTAAACGTACATTTAAGCAAAAAAGTGCAACATTGTTGTGAATATTTCATCTAACTCTCCATGACATGATTTGAAATATAAAAATAATGCTTCGGGTTAAAAAACTTATCATCACAATAAAAGATAAATGCAATCACGCACTTATGATATGAAAGGAAATATTCAAGTGATCAAGGCTTCACCAAAAAAAAACAAGTACGATTTTGTAATGCTAGTATTAAAATATAATTAAGTATTATAATAAACTAGTAATATGCAAGGACTAATAGCCAATTATCAATCAAACAACTATTCTCTCTTTTCTTTCAGTGTCAAATTTTACTTGTCATGCATCTCTACCCACGACACAATTTTAATAGTCTTAAAAGAATGTCTTACCAAATGCAAGATTTAACCCAAGTAATTCAACAGAGTGACATTATGGTATGTAATCTGTAAATAAGTTGTTAGGGTAGTTGAATTATTCTACTATTTTATTATAATTAAAAGGACTAGGGTATTCAATTAGCATTAGATAATAGATATTACAAGATATTAGGATTGATATTATGGTATATTAGGATTAATATTATTAGTTAGTAGGGTTGACTTTGGATTAAATATTTTATTACGATTTAAATTACTCATGACTTAATAATAAAGAGTAATCATCAATCTCATTTTCTTATGTTTGGAACTCATGAATTATTCAAGCATTATTCCGGTTTCTCTTATTCTCTTAACTCTCTTATTCTCTTTCCTCTCTTTCTACTCTATTCTTCTCTCTTTCACCTTTCTTTTACAGTCTCCCTATCACATTAGTTAATATATACCCAGAAAAAATTTGCTTCCCATGTATAATACAAAATGGGTAACACATACAAAAACAACTAAAAATGATATGGTTTTAAAAATTTCTTGAACATGGTCATCTCTAGCTAATAGAAAGTTGTTATTTAATTCCACTATCAATAAAAAAGTAATCATTTAATCTCACCACTGAAACAAATTAATAGTTTTGCAAGAATCTAAGAGGGGCAACCTATTACCTATATGATAAAAAGGCTTACCTCAATTGATTCATAAAGCTTCCCTAGCTGATTACCTATACTTGAGCAAGCATCAGATAAACTACGCTTTGTTGCAAACATCAAATCTGGAAGTTTCCATCCCTGAAAATGCAACAGTTACAAACATTTATAAAAACTTACTGGGAAAAACTGTGTATAACAGATACACTTAAACCATCACAAACATCCAACTGTTTTATCATCCAAATCCAAATTTCGTACAAAATTATACCCAAAAGCACCAATCAATTCAATCTCATCAGTTACACTATCTTAAAATATTTGGCAAAAACATTGCTAGAGCTCAAGACAAGACAACAAAACCTGCTATACTTGCAATTAAGCTGTTACATTTTATATTAGACTGTTCCACTTCCAATCATTTAGGGAGAAATCACAAAAACCCATAAAGTCAACCACAACTTTCATTTGAACAAATCTCATCAACATTAAAAGAGGAGGAAATTACAGAAAAAAATAATATGTGTGTGTGTGTGTGGACCAGTAAAAGTTCAAGCACCTTAAATTTACCAAAACAATCAATTCAGTATATATAGAAACTACTGAGCAATAGTACAAAACATTTAGCTGTTCGCTAAATTGATAATTCTGCCAACAAAAAAAGAAGATATTGCTACCTTCCACCAAATGTAGCCATATCCCACCACCACAATAATAATTACTGTACCATATTTACCTGCACCTGAGCATTTCAAAAGCTAGTCAAAAGATACTGCAAACTTTGGGGGGGGGGGTAAAACATCATATCAGGATCGTATAAACCCTATAATTAAAACTGTTAAGAGCATGTTAATGTAATAAAGTAGCCTAAATTAATAGCAATTAAACAAAAACAAAAAAAAAATCCATTAATGTGTGAAAGAAGGGAAAATAACAAGAACCTGATCCACTAGCATTTACAATGGTGATTGATCTATCTCTAGCGAGAAGTTGTAATTCCTGACGAAGGCTGTTAACCTGTAAATTGAAAGTTTCATTAGCATTCACAATATTCTACAAGCTTGCAAGAAAATTGGGGATGTATTTGGCATTAGCAGACACTCAGATAACTATTTATTTATTTAAAAAATATTTGTTTTTTATTCCAAATATTTGATATAACATTTCTAACACTTTCAAAAGGCAAAAATATTATCCTATTAAAGAATGAACAGAAAGTGAGGATAAATACTTCGCTAATAGTGCCAAGACTGTATAAAATTTAAAGTACTGTCCAATCACCATGCATTCGTCAAAATTATGAAACTATGAATAAGATGATGCTATATACATCCACTTAGCATAAGTTTTGCAATGCCATCAGTGAATGCATGCTATATAGGAGTGTGCATGACCTAATAGGCCTGAGGAACCATGCCAGGCCCAACATCAACCAGGCTTGTAAATACCAGGTTAGTTGGGTTGTGAGTTGAACCAATGGGTTCAGCTAACCCAGACCGACCTGTATAATTAAAATATATATGTTAAATTTAGGTAAATACTTAACACAGTCCTAAGCTGTTCAATGGTGTCCCTTCCCTACAAAATACTCAATGGCATCTCTTTCTCATCTCCAAAATCCTCTTCTTTCTCTCAATGTTCTACGGCCTTCACAATGCACCATCTTCTTCCTTCTTCAATGGCAGCACATCATCTCATCTAATGGTGCAATGACCAGTGAATGACATTTGATGGCATCAATCTCCTCCAGAATCTTCTCCTTTCTCTCAGATCTGTTCTATGGTAAATTATTGGATTCCCATGATTTGGTGATACAATGTTCTGTATTTTTTGATTTTGTGATAAGATTTTGCCTAGTTTGGTTTGTTGATTCTTAGATTCTGATGGTTTTAGTTCATATTTGAGCTTGGGTTCCATCAGATTCTCATTGATTTTGTATTCTTAGAAGTCACTTCACATTTCCCTTCACAATCTTCCACCCCTCCCCCTGGTCTTGATCATTCACCAACACTAGTGAAGGAACCCAGCAAGCAGTCAATGCCCAAAGGTCAGGCTGAGTTGTGACAAAACCCGTCAGAAATCACCATGCCAATTCATGGGCCAGGCCAATCTCCAGCCCCGTCCTTACCTTGCACATCCCTAATTGCTAAAGTATGGTTTTACAAAATAAGTTATACAAGACAGTGCTATCCAGCAAGTTCGTTTGACCTGCTCGAAACATGATGGTGAAGGTTCTGAATGCAGGGCAAGGAATTTTAACTTAAATATAGAAAGAAGGTTGAGAAGATAAAATAAATGTTGAACAAAAATATTTACAGATTAACTTTTAATGTATGCTAGCCATTGTGTTTTTAACCAAATTTTGGATATAGCAAAATTGGCTCTTAAGCATGTTCTTTGTGAACTAAACAAGAAACTATAGTTTATACTTATAAGTACAAATTTATAAAAGAGCCACTTGCACTTTGTTTTTTCTTCTGAAACCGTAAGTATAGGATTCTCCTGAGTGGAGGCATCAACAGAGAATTGTCTCCCAATACCGAACTAATAGATGGCCATGTTGTCACTATCCCAATCATGTTAACAGTTTCAAATGTTCTATATAACACCAAATAACCAAAACTTGGGTAATTTACTCCCAACATAAGGGATTGTAAAAGAGTCAACTATTTGTAAGTTATAATATAATAAGATCTAACAACGTTGTCCAAAGCATCAATGCAATAATTCACACCAAAATACAAACCTGTGCCATCAAAGCATCATTTGGTGGCTTTTTAACAGCTGGAGCAGACTCATTACTTCTATTTTGCTTCAAGAAAATCTGTTCCACAAAAATAACATTTTAGAATCAGCATACGAGACACTTCATGAATACAAACACATCTAGAAAACATAATTCTGTGATAACCAACCAGCAAAATATACTAGCTAGAATGATTAAAAAACATCATATCTTAAGGCACTATACAATTATAAGCCCTATGCAACTATACTTCTAGTCTTCTAAGAGATAAAGTCAAAACTCAGAAGCTGTAAGTCATATGCTCAATATGAAAACTTTCATTAGCATCTTATGTTATTCAAAAACAAGAATACTTATTAACACCTCTGTAACCGGTCACGTTATTGAAACTTTGACTTGAATCGATAACGATTCTTTTTATAATTCCACTGCTGAAGAGGGTTAGAGCCATTACTAATGTTACAATTCAGATGCTTTTCTCAGGTTTAGCGTTAAGGCTACCACCAATCTACTGAAAAGCATGGGCAATGATCTGCACTCAGATTTATTTAGACTATTATTTCAAAAGTTTCTAGTTTCTACTTTTTGAAAGGTCAACTTTTCCACCAACGTTCAAATGGTCTAACATGCAAGCAATTCAAGATTTACAAGAGATAAGAAAAAACACCCTATAAGATAAAAGGAGAAACGTCATTAGCATGGTGAGCTTATAAAAGCAATCTTAATACTGCATCGGTAAAAATTTACATATTCCATTAGACAAAATGAATATATGCCTGGCCACCATGGTAGTCAGAATCTTACGATTTATGATTCGATTCAGATATTGAGGGAAAAAATTCGATTCCCATGATGAATATTTCTCTCACAGAATCGTATATTGTATCTCACGATTCGATCCAAATATTGAGCACAAAGATTCGACTTCCATAGTGAATCTTTCCCCCATTGGAATCTTTCACTCATGAATCGTGTGACGACTGCTATTTCGGTGATGCAAGATAAAGTGGGCCTCTTCCTTCCATGATGTGGGAGGGAAATTGCCGCAATAGTAGCCTTTTATTCCTACTTCCTGAATGCAATTGATATTTTTGCTGTAAAAAACCCCTCCTACTATAGTGCAATCTATATCCAGCCAATGCCCATCGAAGCTTCAAGTTTCCTATTGTGTGTGATAGTTGAATTTTTGCTTTGCTCCCACCTCGTTTCTGTACGATCAAGTCTATTATTTATTCCTTTCAAAGTTTCACCCATCTGGTCCATGTAGTAAATTTTATAACTCTATTTTTAGTAGTTTGTTTCTCTCCACCCTATTTTACTTTTCTATGCTGTTAGTGGTTCTTTTGATGGTGGGGGTACAATAACTCATAATTTTTATGAATTTATGAAATATAAATTTTTATTTGATGTCTCTTATGTGAAAAATTATGTTTATGTCATCTTTAACAAATGATCATGAATCTTACGATTCACGATACGTTTCGATTCACGATTCTAAAAACGGGTTTTCCGATTCATGATTCGTATCTCGATTTGATAACTTTGCTGGCCACGTTTTTTTTTGCCTTGCTTTCAGAATAAAAATGCAATAGAATTTACCTTGAAAGCACCTGAGAATAAACTAGAGACATCTGGCATTCGTCCTTCTTTGGCAAGTACTGAACCAACAATACCTAAAAGAACTTCAACTGGTTAGTCAGTCTTTCAAAAGCACACTACGCTAAGATACCTATTTGATCAACTGTATAACAGCACAAATGAGGTTCAAACAGTTGAACCAAGACATACATAATTAAGTTCTTTATATGAACTCACGCATATACAAAATAATTGGAGTATATGCATTGCGAGACTAAAAAATGTCAGAATGTCAATAATTTTCAAAAAGACGCATGTAAAGTTTCATAAAGAAATTTTATAGCTTGAAATTTTCATGGCTCTTCAATGCCACTTGGGGAAAAAAGACGAAACATTAACAAAGCTACTCCTTCAAGTCAACACTGTCATGAAAGCAGAATACTGAAATTGAACTAGTTAAACTGAAACAGAGATGGTGCTCTAAATTAAGACCTCAGCTTAGACAAATTTCACTTGGGTCAAAAAAAACAAGCTTAGACAAATTTCACACCGAAAAAATCTGCCATTGGTTACCAATGAACGAAAATAAACAACCCCCAAAACATTTAGCAGCAAAATTGTGGCTTCATCGACAAACCGTAAATCGGGACAGATTCTAAATAAAAGTGAATCGGCAGTATAACAGAATTAGACAACGAAGATGAAAATAGAGTTAACCTGCACCGACGATAATGGTGAGCTTCCCGATTGTGAGAGCCATGGCGGCCACTGAGGTAATATTTGTGGTTCGGCCCTAATCAACTAGTGAACTGGGTTGCGAAACATTGAAACTAAAAAAACAATCGTCCAAGCTGGTCCCTCCAGGCTCAACGATGCTGGCTGGAGAAAACGCCACACCTCCGCTTCCCCTTTCAGTCTCTCCACGAATTTACGAGCTGAGGAACGAAAGAATTAACACAGCAACAACCCTTTTCTGCGATTCTCCTTGTCAAACGCCCCAGGTTTTTGGCCGCGCAAGATAGATTGAAAAAGGTTAAAAAGTTAATTTTTCTGGGAAAATTAGTATTTTAGGCTCTTGCACCGGGCAATATATAAAAAGTTGAAAGATTGTTTATTGGTTTATATGGGAAGATTGTTGTTAATATAATCTTTACCACTTAAATTTTCCATCAAATTAATTTTGATCCACCAATGTTAAAATCACTCGTGGTTTTTGTTTTTATAAAGATAAAAATATTCAAATTTTTATTAGATTATAAACACCAACATTTTAAATAAAATGAAATTTTAGATATTAAAATTACTTGTTTTAAAATTGAAGGATAAAACCAAAATTAATATATATTTAAGGGATTAAAAAGATTAGAGGAGTAAAATTTGTATTTTAAGTCTCTAGACTTTTGCAATTATTTTAAGATTATTTATATATATTTATCCTATCTCTTAAGATTATTTATTACCGATTTTATAAAACTTGCAAAAAATTAAATTTAAGTTTTGCAGTTATTTTTAAATCAGTTCATATAAATATTCTGGTGCACGTAATTCGCTCATATCATAAGATCCTGGCTTAATTTTTAGATTTTATGATATCTTTATACGTCTTATTATTTTTAATCAACGTTTTCTCTCATTTACCATATTTAATTATATATATCCAGAATAGCTTGGTAAAATAAAAAAATTCATTTTGTATATATAGTTATTATTAAAATCTTAGAGAAATATCCTAAAATGTTTTAAAAAACATTTGTTTTCTGAAAATAAGTAATTTTTTCATTCAAACCCTAAAGTTCCCAATCATTAAAAAGTTATCATATGATCAATCCGGAAAAAAAAATTATTAGACGCTCTAAATATGCCACGTTATTTATATATTGTGACCAATGAAAATGTTCAAATACAATTCGTCAATAAATTACAATGATTTTGGTACACCGAACATATTTTCCCCATGATATCAATTAAAACACTCGCTGTCACACAAATATAATCATGTCGGATTTGTGGAAATTAAACCCCCTCTTCAATTGCATAACTATCATTGGTGAGAAGGAGAGACATATTTCATATGAAAACCTTCGCATCGTAGTTAAATAGTGATAAATTGAAAATTTGTTAAATTCAAGATGAAATTAATAGAGTTCAAGGTTATTCTTAATATTGAAGAAACATGTTAAAAGCAATTTATGAATTGAATGATTACGTTTTACAGAGTTATCAATACACTACAAAAAGTTGTAAACTAACTCAACGGAACAACAGATGCACTCAAATGGAAAAGTTGTTAATAGCATAAGAACAATTGTCAATCCCTTTAAAAAATTTGTTACTTTGCTAAAAAGTTTTGTTTCTAGAACTCTATGGAAGAACACAGACACCCCTATGGAGATATTGAAGAGCAATACTTACTGAATAATTCCATAGCTCATTTTATTACTTAGATGTGAAATGAGCTTCTTTCCTTACTTTACAATTACTAAGTGCACACATATATACTAATGAAAAGACCATTTCTAAACCATATTAATTTAACCAAAAATAATTAAATAACAACATAATTATGCGGAGGCGATTTTATTAAATGAGACACCCCGGATCCTTACCACACGATCCGCCCACAAATTTTCACATAAAATCTGAATCGCTTGGCACAAATTAATGAACCAACATCACAGTGTCTCCAAGTTCTTTCCAGCCATCCCAAAATACAATGCATCATAATAATGAGTCCTATATGGCAATATAAAATTCAGTACAATACCAGTATCAAAAAGAGCCTATAAGGCTTAATAACTATGCATCTGGCTGCTTCCCTCGGCCTCTATTAGAATTAGAGATATCGCCTGAAAAAAATATAATAACGGGATGAGACATGACGTCTCAGCAACCGAAATCAATTTCTAACACATGCAGGATAGAAATGCAAGTCAGAGAAGCAGGTTTATTAGTACAATAATAATTCACAAAGTAATATCTATCAGAAGCAATTAACCCCCATCCACGTGCTCCGCCATATAACTTCTGGACGTGGTACAGCCTATCAGTGATAGTATACCTGGCCAACGGCTAGCTAGTCACTTCAAGAACACTGCCCCCTCCCATACCACCTGCAACAGGCCGAGGTAAGGAGGTGTCCACCCACATCAACTTAGCTTAAATCCGGGCCAAGGATCAGCAAAAGTTGAGTGGCACAATAATTCACCACTTTTCGTTCGTCCCAAAATAACCCCACAATATAACACGTAATAACCTAAATACGCATCCATCATTCATACAGTCCTGATGTCATATTTATATCAATCATCGCAAATGTCGCATTATCCTCATGTATAACAAAACACGCAAACAGTTCAAAAGTACACTGCTTCACTGAATAGACGTCATATATAAAAATAGGTAAAATTTTCTAAATCACAATTAAATTTTTCAATAAAGAAAGTAAAGGTTAGAAAACACCTTACAGTCCACAACAAGCATATAAAAGAAATTAATCCCGGTTACTTCAACTCCAAGCTAAACCCCACTAGCCTTGAGAATGAAGCAACCACACAGCACAATCATCAATTAATCTACACAGTTCAACGCTATCCCACATTAGCTTAATAACTAATTTAAGGGGTAAAAATAATTTAGGGACTTAAACCCCTATAGAGCTTTCTTTGTCACTCTAGACTACTACAAAATTTATATATGTATATATATATTCTTATGCAAAAAAAATCATATTTACTCTAGAACTCAAAATACTCATAAGACAAAATCATTAATCATTTTCTCAAATATCTTATTTTATCAAAAATCCTCATATACCTTAGTATATTTTAAAACTATTAATATTTCAATAGTAAAAATAATTTCACACTAAAAATTCCAACTTTAAAATTTTAAACCCTCAAATAAAATATTTAAATCATAAATAAAATTATTATTATCTTCAAAAACTTCAAATAAAATATTCAAGCTATTAAAGATTTACTATTATCTCCAGAATATCAATAAAATATTTAACTCAACTTTAATAGGTTAAATATTCTATATATTAGAAACCGTATACATCAACAAAATAGATAAATAATTTCTAAGATAATTCATATATAAGATAAATAATTCTACTCATATAAAAATTAATAATAGAATTTTCTCTACTAACATATAGTCTTATGCCAATAAAACTCTAACTGGAAAAATATCAAAATCCAAAAATATTCTCTAATCAACATAATATTATTACCGTTAAGAAGAGAAAAATATTTAGAACAACTTTAATAAATGGAGTTTAATAAAAATAAAATATTTTACTTACCTAAACAATCTCATAAGTAGAACCTCATACTGGAAGATACGTCTCTCTCAAATTCTCTCTCCTGCAGCCCTCTCTTTTCCTCTCACTTGACTTCCCTCTCTTCTCACCGGAGCTCTCGTGTGTGTGTGTGTGTGTCTGTGTGTTTGAGGTAGGGTGTGTGTGGCGTATTTATAATACCCCCATATTGAACCGAAACCTTGAAATTTTTTTATTTTTTTTAATCATCACATTACAACACCATCATCTTTTCTCCCACACACACACGACACCTGACATCTTTCTCTTCTTTTATTTATTTTATTTTTTTCCTTTCCTTAAGTCATCACATCATCACTCTATCACTCCCTCTTTCTCTACATCCACACGCTAACTATCCTCTTTCGAGTCACAAAAACATTCCAAATCAAGCTTTACAAAGCAGCTAATGAGTACACATACCCCTGGGCTTTGCTTTAAATACCGCACAACATTAAATGATGCCGCCATATGTGTTTTGGTTGGATTGTGCATGTATTGACTCAATGCCTGCACAACAAAACAAATGTCAGGTCTGGTAACAGTCAAGTAAATCAATCTCCCTATCAGCCTCCTGTATCTCTCAAGGTTCTTTAATAAATCTTCCTTTTTATCTTTTCCTTCCTCATAAGCTCTCAACCTTAGGTTGGGCAACATTGGTAAATTGAGTGGCTTACATCCACTCATCCCTGTGTCAGAAAGCAAATCCAGTACATATTTTCGCTATAACAAAGTAATTCCTTTATTAGACCTAGCCATTTCAATGCCCAGAAAATATTTCATACTGTCTAAGTCTTTAATTTTAAAGTTTTTATGCAAAAAAGTCTTAACTTCTGCGATCATACTGTCTACACTACCAGTAACCAACAGGTCATCAACATATACCAACACCAAAACAATTCCATTATCAAAAGATTTAATAAAGAGGGAGTAGTCACGTTTACTCTGCTTGAAACCTCCTTGAACCAATGCCCTAGACAATTTCTGATTCCATTGTCTTGAAGCTTGCTTCAAGCCGTATAGAGATTTCTTCAATTTACATGTCATATTCTCCCCCTCACTTGGAAACCCTTGGTGTATGGATATGTAAACTTCTTCATCAAGATCTCCTTGTAAAAAAGCGTTATGTACATCCATATGATATATGTTCCATTTACTTACCGCCACAATCTTCAAAATAATTCTTACTGTGGCCATTTTAACCACTGGGGAAAAGGTGTCATGGTAATCGATTCCCTCTCTCTGTGTGTAACCCTTAGCTACTAGACGTGCCTTATACTTATCAATCTCACCATTCGATTTGTATTTCACCTTGAAAACCCACTTACTACCTATCGCTTTCTTTCCATTTGGCAATGGCACTATATCCGATGTTTTGTTGTTTTCTAAAGCTTCTATTTCTAGGTCCATTGCCTTGATCCACTCTGGGTTCTTAATTGCCTCCTCATAACTACGGGGCTCTACGATAGAATCCACATTCATCAAAAAGCAAAAATGTGATGGTGCAACATGTGAATAATCTATATAGTTTGTGATTGGATACAAACATTTACCTTCTCTTTTGTGAGCAGCCCCTTGGGTAACTAAACTGCACACATAATCTTTAGCCTAAATTGGGGCCCTTCTGTCTCTACTAACACGCGGAAGTGGTGGAGTGGGCAATGCAGAGTCTCCCAAGGGTTGTTCATCATAAGTCACCACATCTTCTCTTTCACGTGTAACAGACGGTAAGGGATCTGTCTCTGTATCGGATTCATTTTCAAAAGCATCAAAGTAAAACATATATTTGAAATCAGTACGAACTCCCCCTTAGACAGGAGGCATGGAATCACGAAAAGGGAACTTATCCTCAAAAAATGTGACATGCCTACTGACCAACAATCTGTGAGAACGAATATCAAGTAATAGAAACCCCTTTTGACCAGGAGGATAACCCAAGAAGACACAATGAAGTATCAAATTACGTGAGACTTGCATCAACGTGCGATGCTTACGCTCAACGATTCCATTATGTTGTGGCGTGTAGGGACAAGAAGTCTTATGAAGAAAACCACGGTCTAAAAGCAAATTCTTCAAAGTTGAGTTGACAAACTCAGTCCCATTATCAGTGCATATACATTTAACATGAGATGAAAATTGAGTGGAAACATAAGACAAAAAAATGTTTTACATGCATGATAACATCGGATTTATGGTGCAACAAGAAAATCCAAGTAGTTCTTGAGAAATCATCCACAATGGTGAGGAAATATTGATGTCCTTGATGTGTGGGTGTCCTATAGGGGCCCCACACATCCATATGAATCAAGTCAAAACAAGATTTTGATTTGATGCAACTAGGAGTAAAAGGCAACTTCGTTTGCTTGGATTGTATACAAATATCACAAGGTTTTTCAGGTGTATACAGATCAGGCACAACCCGAAATGCTTCAAAATAGAATAGGGTGCATGTCCCAAACGGTAATGTAGCAATTTTACAGCATGTGATTTATGAACGCTAACATTAACAGTAGGAAAAACAGCAGAAACAGTGGGTAAAACAGCAGGAATATTGATATCAGTATACTGCAACATGTAGAGCCCATCTACTAATCTACCAATTGCCTTCATTCTTCCACCCCGAAGTCGCTGCATTAGGCAACAATGAGGGAAGAAAGCAACCAGACACTGTTGTTCATTTGTCAGTTTTGACACAGAAATCAAGTTAAAGTGTAACTATGGTGCATACAAGACATTATCAAGTTTAAAACCATTTGAAAACTCCACTGTACCTACATGTGTTACCCCTATTTTTTCACCGTTTGGTATTCGTATATTAGAAATGAGTCCATCATATTGAACACATTTATCAAGCAACCGTAAATCACTAACCAAATGTGTGGTGGCACCTAAGTCTATTACCCAATTGGTGTGCATGTGTTTTGGAGCAAGAGTAATTAGCCAAACCTTTACCGGTGAGGGCATGCGCTCCATCAAGTGATTTTGCATCCTTCTTCAGAAACTCAAGTAAACGCTCATATTGCTTTTGAGTCGGAGTAGGTGTTATCACATTTCCTGGAATTGTTCCTGGAATTGTAGCTCCTTCTTTGCTGATCAACTGGCTCACATTTGCTGAATCATTGACAGTTTTGACCTTATATGCTTTGAAATCAGTGGGAAAACCCACTAGGTGCCAACACCTTTCCTTAACATGTCCTTTCTTGCGGCAGTGTGTACACTTTGGTGGTGTGCCTCCTCGGCCTCTACCTTGACCACGCCCCCAACCTTTGGTTACCATGGCTACTCCATCTAACGTCCCATTCTTTCCAGAGGTTGCTATCTCGTTGCGCTTCGTCCTCCGCTATCATGGCAAATGCTTGATTAATACTGGGGAGGGGACTCATCAGTAGTATCTGGCTTCTAGCTGCAGAATAGGTCTCATTTAACCCAACAAGGAATTGTAGAAGCTTATGCTGTTGTGTCCGTTCACAATAGACCTTCGATGTGTCACATGTGCAGGAAGGCAACTGTAATATCGCAGATTGCTCTTCCCACAGCTCCTTAAGCTTGGTGTAATAACTAAACACAGAGGAGGCTCCCTGGTGTAAATCCAAAATTTCACAGTGATGATTGAATATGCGAGAACTAGTTACCTTGTCAAAGCGTTCTTGTAGGTCAACCCACACGGTTCTTGCATCTTGGAAGAAAATAAGGCTGTTCTGGAGTTTTGGAGAAACTGTATTCAGGATCCACGATAGCACAATCGCGTTGCATCGGTCCCACTGATCACGTAGGTGTGCGTCTTGGCTGTCTCTGGTACATGAACCATTGATGAAGCCCAATTTGTGTGTCCCTTGAAGTGCAAGACGCATCACTCTGCTCTATAGGGTATAGTTTCCTCCTCTCGTGAGCGTATGTTTCACCAGCGGCGCCCCCTGCATATCAAACGGATGGAGGAAGAGTGGGTGATTAAACTTCACCCCATTGGCACCAGCGTCATCTCCGTTCTTCTTCTAGGCCATTCCCTTTCCAGCTGATTCTGATACCATGAAGAGCAACACTTATTGAATAATTCCATAACTCATTTTATTACTTAGATGCGAAATGAGCTTCTTTCCTTACTTTACAAGGACTAAGTGCACACATATATACCAACACATCCCTACTGAGCCAAGTCTGATCCCATTTCAATATAGGAGGCACATTGGGCTTTACATGCTAACTTCCACAGATATGTTTAGAAACATAAAATAAGTTACCATTATGTCTGACGGAGTTGTCAATAAACTACAAAAAGTTGTCATCTAACTCAACAGAATAACATAGGGACCTCGAGCGGGAAAGTTGTAAGAAGAGTTATCAATAAACTATATGAAGGTATAATCCTTTTAAAAGAGTTATCAATAAACTATATGGAGGTATGATTATGATGTTTGCTTTTTAAAATTTTTGAAACATGGTTTCGTCTTTTTGATCACATTCTGAAATCATTATTTAATGACTGATATTTATCTATTATTTCTTTTATTTATGAAAGTAAATGGGGTTTTTCGTATTGAAGGGATGTTTTTAAGGAATTTTCGCAGAAAGTAACGCGCCTGACTCCTCTTGGATTCTTTTCATTTCTCTGCGCTGGCTTTTCAACCTTTTTTGGAAAATAAAAAATGCAAACTTTCTTCTACTTGAAGAAAGTCGTGACATTACAGCTAACCACAAACTAAGTAGTCCATTAGCTTACAGATCCTAATGTTTAGTATCTCTTCTTTTAAAATATAATCTGAATAAAAAAAATTATTTTTAGTATAATAAATACACTCTAAATTCAATGTTTATCTAAATATAAATATATTCTACTAAAATACATTCTAGACAAAATATATTCTACCAACGGTTCTTTAAATGGCCACTGTACCGTTTAACTTCCTATTTGCAAGGGGAATAAATCATTTACTACTGCAATTATCATATTGTCATTTAACTTCAAACCAAAACTTACTACTCAATTCATACATAGTTAGACTTACTCAACTTACAATTGAAACTTTGCGGAGTTCAGCATGTACCTTGCTTAGTTTCAAATACATTTCACCTAAACACAATTAAATTACAGTTCAATCCACACTTGGTAACATCATGTCCAGTGCAATTTACAACTCAGAAAATTTGCTGTAGACACTGATCCATTTTCATAAGAAGCCTATAAATTTTCTGTGTTTGATTTTCCCCATGATTATGCTTTCCCCAATGTTCAGAACCTCTGCCTTCTCCGAAACATCAAAAGCCCCTCCCTTTGCAATCATCTCGCAACCTTATATCCCTTTTTTTAACTGAGGGCTTTAGATTTTAGAGCATATATAAAGTGTCATCCTTGTCACTTTTGTTAAACACATAACACGATCATAGTAGAGGGCACTGATTATCGCACTATTGAGTACTAGATGTTCCAATAAGAATTTAAACATTAATTCATTAAATTGTAAAGGACTAACATTTTCCACAATTATTCTCTTTATCAACAATATATTCAATCCGGCACTTGTTAGCATTCAATCTAACACGTGCTAGCATTCAACCACCAACTTTTATACAGAGCCATAATGATATAACAAAGATGATTAAACATGATCACTCATAAAGACAATATCATTCCATTAATTTTGGCCATATGCTACTTTTTGAAACTCATTCTCATCATCAACATGTACCCACCACACAAATCCTAATTTTTACCCCCAAAGCTTTTGAGAAATCACAGTGAGAAGGAGAGCAAGACATGCTTCGTTGATTAATGGAGGTTTTTACCACTTAATTGATGGAGACAAGCCCATGATATAGAGAAGAAGATGATAACCAAGTCTCCCTGTAACTTTCTTCCCATCCCTGATGACTTGGTTGTGTGCATACGTAGAGATGATAAAATGGGTTGAGCCTGTCATACCGACCCGTTTAGCCCATTTAAATTGAGGCTTTCACTATCAAAAATGTAAATTTCAGTATAAGCAGGCTTTTAAGCCTGATCCTGGATCGATCCGTTTAAGTTTGTATCTTTTCTTTGTTTTTTCTAGTTGAAGTATATTTTAACTATTTTGACAATTATATAAAAAACCAACGTGAGAAAGAGAGGAAGACATGCTTGATTAATTGATGGAGAGAAGCCCATGCTTTAGAGAAGATGGTAGCCAAGTCGACACCATGGTACATACTTCTTCCCATCCGAATGATGTGATCGTGCGCCTGGCTTTATTTGCTTTGGGGCATTCTGGTCAAGTCACGTTACTAGTAGGGGCGTAAGAGTCTTTCCACTTTAAACTCAAATCATACCAAGGTCTTGGGAGCTATTAGGCTATATATTTTGCATGGCTTTTTCTCCAATGAAACTGACCTTTTTTAACTCAAAAATAATTTAGATATAAAATGATTGTTTGCTTGGTTTCGTGGTAAATGACTGTTTACCCAAAAGCAAGGTACAGGAAACCGGATCGGTGATTGAACCGGACAAGGCAATGGGTCAAGGGTCAGTGGGTCAAACCGGAGTCAAACCGGGGGTCAAACCGGTGAGAATAAAAAATTAAAAAAATAAATATTATCACACATTTACACAATCAAACTATCCAAAATTGAAAATTCTAAAAATTAAGCAGTAAATTCTATTATTAATAAAGTAAAAATTACTAAACTAATCATATACTTGTACGTTATATATTCTCCAACATTATTTATAATTTTAAAATATTCATCCTAACAAAATATCAAAATACATATGATAAGTGGTTCTGTTTTTTATTTTTTAACCTTCAAATTTGAAATTTTAAAATAATTCATCATTTT
>JANTPZ010090989.1:0-68141 GCA_025593235.1 Vachellia pachyceras | reverse complement strand
ACCATTTGATAAATATTTTAAAACTTGAGACCATTTGATAAATAAGTCTCTTATATGGGACTCAACAGTAAATTTCCCGTTTTCATATTATATTAAAGGCAGGAAAATGATATAGTATTATATTTTTGTCATCTTGTTACTATTTTTTTAATATATGTGTTTGTTGTTATCCGCACCTTTGCTATTGTTGACTTCCGTACAAATTTGTGATAGATTATCTCAATTTTGAAGGTAAGGTCATATCGCCTATGATTTATGGCACAAATTTCTCTAGTTTTTTTTCAAAAAATTATTTACTTTTTTATATGTACATATTCTAAATTCTTAGCTGTTTTTTTTTCTTTATTTATGTCATATTTGCCTTTACATTATATAGTATTTCAAATCAGTCTAGCAAGTTTCCCAATTCTAAATTTAGTCTTAGATCCCAAATAAATAAGTTATTTAAGGAATGATCGCATGGAGGAAAATATTTAATGAGAGGTCCCAATTAACAACATGAGGTCCTTGTATTGACAACATCATGAGCTATGTTGACAATACCTCATGTTGTCAATGGGACCTTCCTACATAGGACCATTCTTTAAATAACCTACTTATTTGGGACTTAAGATTAAATTTTCCTATATACTATAGGTAATTTAGTTAACTTCTTGTTTAAATTATGCATATGTGATTAAGTATTTATGTATTAGAAATATGGAGTCCAGCCCACACAAAGAGATTGTGGGCCCATTTTGGTTCAATCGCAAGACCTTGGCCTTTAGGCATGCAATGGTGTGCAATGCAATAATGATTACTATTAATATGTTTCTAATTGTGTTATTAACAAGATGTGAAGAACTAACTTTATTCTCTAGCTCTCATTGATGCGAGAAAACGCTCCTTCCTCGGCTGTCAACAAGCAGTTACTCCTTCCTCCTTCTAGTGAGGAGGAAGATTTACTGATGCGTAGCTCCAAAAAGGTAAGGAATGAATCCACCTGGGTTGCAAGCGGTGGTGGTATAGAAGAGCAATGGCCAAGGCTCGGAAGTAAGACGAAAGCTTATCTTGAAGGGGGACCTTCCTTTTTAGAAAAGTTGAAAGAAACGAGTAGAGAAGATATGATGGAAAACCAGGAGGATGAAGATATTCTATTTGATGATTCTTTCTCGGACAAGTCCATGGGTAAGGGGAAGGATGAGCCTATTTGCACTACAGAGGAGGACCCTAACTGGAACTTCCCTACTTTCTCCTTCTTCGAAGGCATGAAAAGGAAATTGTATAAAGCCTGGAAGTTTGCTGTTATCGTGAAGCTTTTGGGAAGGCAGATTGGGTACAAATCCTTAGTCCAAAGGTTGCAAACCATGTGGGCTAAGAAAGAAATCCTCAATGTTATCAACATTGGACACGGTTACTTTGTTGTCAAGCTTTCCAATAGAGAGGATTTTCTGCATGCTCTGACTGAAGGTCCATGGATGATTTTTGACCACTATTTAACTGTTCAACCATGGGAGCCTGGTTTTAAGCCTTTCAAAGCTGAAATCACTAAAGTGGCAGTATGGGTCAGGATTCCTAAGATTCCAATGGAATATTATGACGAGGAAGCCTTGACTTATATTGGAAACATGATCGGAAAAACGCTCAAGGTGGATATGAATACTTTTTGCTAGTTGAGGGGTCACTTCACAAGGATTTGTGTCTTGGTGGAACTTGGTAGCCAGCTAATGTCCGGGTTCACTTTGGATGGAGAAGAGCACTTCTTTGAATATGAAGGTCTCCACCTTCTCTGTACCAGGTGCGGAGTTTATGGGCATAGGCAAGACGGTTGCCCAACCAAGATTCATCCACAGACTAACAATGAGGGGCCAAAGGAGGCGAATATCCTGAATCAGCAGCAGCAAGTGGACCAAGAGCCATTGCAGGAGACAGAACAGTGGAAAATTATTGAGAAAAGGCGATATTGGAGGAGCAGAGAAAAGACAGGTGATCACTCAACGGCCGGAAGGATAGGAATGCGTTTCAAGGTGCTTGAGGTTCAAGAGCTAGCCTACTAGGTGGCCCAAGACGTCATTGTCAAGCAACCGATACTGCCAAAGAAACTGGGAGAAGGAACCTCAAGCTCTCTCTCTCTACGCGCAGTCATATTGAGCGTAATTAGAAAATGAGCCGTTTGGATGTGACACGCAGAGACATGGAAGGAACAAGTGGGAGGGAGAAGCCGAGTTTTTCTGACATGAGTCAGTCATGCAGTACCCAAAGAAGAGTTAAGAAGCGTACGAGAGAAAGCTTAAAATTGGCGAAATCTTGTGACAGGCCAGTGCTCCAGTTGACTTTGGAGAGGACAATGTGGGACCCGTCGAGCAGTCAAGAAATGGCAATATGGAGATGCAGGCACAGGATGACGTAATGGAGGCTACTTTTAGTGGCCACAGCCCGTCGCCCAGCCAACGCGATTTGGGCCTCGTGTAAGATGGCCCACCTGATCCAGGCGACATTATGGTCGTGGAATTAATAGGCGGTCAAGATAGGCTTTTGGATGGCCCTTCCTCCGAAGAGATGGACGGGGGTTCGTCGTCTCAAAGGGGGACTTTTGTCCCTGAGTCTCGGCTTGCCTAATGGTCTGTGTGAGTGCTTTGGCCTATCTTCCTCTCCTTTATTTTATGGATAAGATTTTTTACTGGAATATTAGGGGTGTTTGTGGTAAAGGTTTTCTGAGAAATTTGAAATTAACTCTTAATGTTTCTAGGCCTAGTCTTATTTTTCTCTCTGAGACTAAGTGCAGTAGTTTGGAGCAGCTCCCTTCTTTGATTTCTTTAGGTTTTGATGAAGTTAGATGCATTCCTAGTGAAGGCAGATCCGGAGGTTTAATTGCAGCTTGGAATTCTAGTAATATTAATGTCAATGTCATAAAGGAGAATAGGCAATTTTTCCATTGTGCTTGCTCTTTTGACGGAAGCCAGGAAATTACTATAACTGCAGTTTATGCAATTCCTCATTCCAATATGAGACATACTCATTGGGATAGGCTCCAGGTGATGGCTATGGGCATTTCTGGTCCTTGTATTGTTATTGGGGATTTTAATAACATCAGATGCTCTGATGAGTGTATTGGTGGTGCAGCTCCTAATTGGCTTGCAATCTGTTGGACCTGGGAATGATTGGTCCAAAGTTTACCTGGAAGGGTCCTTGCATCTCTGGCTGGTCTTGGTTATATGAAAGACTAGACCGGGCCCTTGTTAATCCGAATCTTTTAGCTCTATTTCCTGAGTGCTTCCTCAAGGTGCTTCCGAGATCTAAATTTTCTGACCATAACCCTTTACTCCTCTCCCTTGGCCTGGGTAATCAGAGAAGCCATGGTTCTCGTCCTTTCTGCTTTGAGGCTATGTGGTTAGCTCATAGCGATTTCAAGAGCTTCCTCAATAACAATTGGGAGCCCAACGACGATCTTGGTGCTAATATGAACAATATGAAGCCTTTGCTCAGGGTTTGGAATAGAGATGTCTTTGGCCTGATTGAGAAGAGAAAAAGAAGTATTTTGGCTCGTCTTAATGGCATCCAAATGTCCTCCTCCTACCCCTTCTCCAAGTTCTTGTGCAATTTGGAAATAGAGTTGCAACAGGAATTAGAAGAAGTGCTAAAGTTGGAAGAAATTAAATGGTTCCAGAAATCTAGATCTGAGTGGATAGCTACAGGTGATCAAAACACGAGATACTATCACTTGAAAACTATCTCTAGAAGAAGGAAAAATAAGATTAGAGCGTTAAAGAACTCTAGTGGAATTTGGGTTGAAGAGGAAGAAGATTTGAAATCTATGGTGACAGGTTTTTTTCAAGACCTTTTCCAGGCTGAGGAAGGGAATCATTTGTTGCTTGATCATGTCTCCAAATTTCCTGCCATTAATCATTCTCTTCTAGAGCATTTGGGTATGGTGTCGAGTGATGAAGAGATATGTAAGGCGATCTTTGATATGGACCCCTTTAAAGCTCCTGGTCATGACGGTTTTTCTCCTATTTTTTCCAAAAAAATTGGAGCATTGTTGGCAATGCCCTTTGTAACTTTGTTAAAGCTGCTTTCGAGGGTCGCATCGATTTAGCGGAGGCCAATAAGACCTTGATTGTTCTCATTCCCAAAAGGGATAACCCTTAGAGAGTTGAGCACTTTCGGCCTATCTCCCTATGTTCTATCCACTATAAATGTATCACGAAGATTATAGCCAAGAGAATGAAGAGGATTTTGAATGATACTGTCTCCCCGTTTCAAGCAGGGTTTATCCTGGGTCATCACATCCAAGATAATATCAATATTGGGCAGGAAATTTTGCATTCCATGGATCGTTCCAGAGGCAGAAAAGGTTTTATGGCTATCAAAATTGATCTTGAAAAAGCTTATGACATGGTTAATTGGAACTTTATGAAGCTGATTTTGCAAGAGAAAGGTTTGGAAGAGGGTTCTATCTCCTTGTTGATGAGATGTATCTCTTCCACTTCCTATAATATCTGATGGAATGGCTCTTACTCTGAGTTCTTCTACCCTAAGAGGGGGCTTCGGCAGGGAGACCCTATCTCTCCTTTTCTGTTTATTCTCTATATGGATAAATTGTCTCACATCATAAATGATGCTGTGAATGCAGGTAAATGGAAGCCCTTTTGTATTTCTAGAAATGGGCCCGATATTTCTCACCTTATGTTCGTAGATGATCTTCTCCTTTTTGGAGAAACCACAGAGATGCAGATTGAGGCGATGATGCTTTGCCTTGATAGATTCTACTGGGCTTCAGGAGCTAAGGTTAGTAAGGAAAAATCTTCAATTTTCTTTTCTAAAAAGGTTCATGCCTCTATGAGGAGGAGAATTCAGGATTTCTCTTGTATGAATGTTTCATCTGAGATTGGTAAATACCTAGGTTTCCTTCTATCTAGAAAGAGAAGGTCCACTGAAAAATTTCAATTCATTGTTGATAGAGTTAGATCTAAGTTATCAGCTTGGAAAGCCAGTTGTCTTTCTATTGCAGGTAGAGTTACTCTTGCAAAATTGGTGCTCAGTTCTTGTCCTCTGTATCCTATGCAAGTGGCGAAAGTCCCCCTTACCATTTGCAATGAGATTGAGAAAATTCAGCGCAATTACATTTGGGGTTCTGGAAATACCAGGGGTTTTCACCCTTTGAGTTGGGAGACTGTCACACTCCCGAAGTCGCACGGTGGTTTTGGGTTCAAGAAGCTGCGATCGATGAATCGTGCCTTTGGAACCAAACTTGCTTGGAATCTTCTTAAAGGTTCTACTGGGTTATGGACGGATGTGTTACAGAATAAATATATGCTGAAAAGTGAGCAAAGTCTTTTCAATGTGCAAGCAGGAGACTCTAGGCTTTGGTTTTTTATCTGTGAGCAGAATGACCTGGTTGAGAGCGGAGTTAAATAGAAAGTGAGAAACGGGAGCATGGTGCGTTTCTTCTCTAATGTTTGGCTGATCTCAGGGAAATCCATCAAAAGCCTGTGTTCTAGGCCTCTTTCTATTCAAGAGGAATCTTTCACCATTACAGATTGGGTAACCAATGGAAGATGGGATTATCAGCGTTTGAGCAATCTGATTAATACTGAGGTTCTTCTCAACTTAAATGTTGCCCTCCCGCCGAGACCTGGTGCGGGTGATGATTTCATGACATGGGGTCACACTTTTAATGGCATTTTCACGGTTAAGAGTGCTTATTTCTCTATTGAGCCCAACCCTCCAAGTTTGTTTCGCCCAGTTTATAGGAAGATATGGAAGTGGAAAGGGGCAGAGAGAATAAAGATCTTCCTTTGGAAGGCCTTTCATAATAGGCTCCCAACCAATAATTGGAGAAGCAAATGGTCAAGTGCCTCCCCCCTGTGCCCTTGTCAAGATGAAGAGGAAAGTACTATCCATGTGCTTAAAGATTACAAATATGCTAGAGGCATTTGGTTAAATTCGGTGAAGGATTCCAATATTTCTAGCTTATTCTCTTGCTCCTTACATGACTGGATTGCCATGAATCTAAAGAGGAATCTTGGATTTCGGTCCTTTCCTGCTGGGACCAGTTCTGGGGTGTCACCTGTTGGCAGCTGTGGACTTGGAGGAATAAGGATCTCTTTAATGATGACTTTTCAAGGCCCCGGGATCCTTTCAACGTTTTCATTTCTTCTTGGAAGCTCTATGTCCAAAATTGTGAAGTTGTGGATCTGATTTCTGACACTAGGGTCCCCCAGGTTCAGATTTGGAAACCACCAGATGGAGGGTGGGTTAAAATTAATGTGGACGGAGCTGTGGCTCAGTTGTCTCGAAAGGCTGGTTGCGGCGGGGTGATTAGAGACCATTCCGGGTCTTGAATTGTGGGATTTGCTAAGCCATTGGGGCTTTGGGCTCCCCACAAGGCGGAGGAATGGGCTATTTGGAAGGGTCTTCAGTTAGCTTCAGATTATGGGTTTAAAATGATCATTATTGAATCCGATGCTAAGTTGTTGGTCAACAGTCTCAATTCAGATTGTAGCAGTGCTTACTCTGGCCTATTATTCATGGACATTAGCAATCTCATTTCTAGGGACCGGAGCATTGTCATTCAGCACGTGCCTAGGGAGACTAACCAGTTAGCGGATGCTCTTACAAAGGAGGCTATTTCGACCTCCTCGCTGTATCTCTCGTGCCCGCATCATCTGCAGGGCTTGTCCTCTAAGGATTTGTTGGGATTAGATCCCCGTTCTGTGTGTCCTCGTGTTTTCTTTTGAGCTTTCTTGCTCTCTTTTGTATAAAAAAACAAGATGTGAAGAAATTATTTTATATATTTTAATGAGAATTATAAAAGATCCAAGATACCCCTCAACGCAAATATAAACTAAAATTAAACCTTGAGCAAGTCCTAAGCAGTAAAATCACACAAAAACATATTGAAAGGGAAGAAATATATAAATAAATCAAGTTTTAAAAGGTACAAAGGAAAAAAAAATAGAGATAAGTGTTTCATATGGATTTGAACATCTAGAAAATCATATTTAGATGAAGACTTCAAAGAAAACATATGTGAAAAGGAGACCTTAAGTTCACATATTCGAAAGTTAATGGAGATTTCGAGAGAGGATGATGGAGATCCGGGCATTGACGTGTGGCAAAGAATGGAGAGTATGCCAATGTTGATGGAAGGAGGGAGACAAAGGAGAAAAGGTTTTTTGGGGGGGGGGGGTGGTTTCCATGGGCGGTGGGAGGTTGTGTGCCATGGGGTGACGGCTGATAACGGAGGACGAAGGAAGGGACGAGGCAACCCAAAGAAAATAATACAAATAACTGAAGGGTAAATAAGACATTTTAAGACATTACCGGGCTAAAGTGCACCAAGCACGTTTTTCTTGGTACTGCAATTATAATTATTATTACTATTATTATTATTATTATTACAGGCCCGCAATAATCAAACAGGCTGTAAGTTATCTGCTAATTTAACAAAGAAATATGGAATCCAACAAAAAGAAAAGGACTGCATTTTGAAAAATTTTATTAAAGGACTATTGTTGTAGGAGTATTAACATTTGGCTGTAAAAAGCCATAAAAATCATAATAATCTTAAATGACATAATTAAGATTATTTGCGTAGATAAATTAGTTTATCTCGTGTAAGCATGCATGCATGAATCAATTAATTATGTTAAATGGGAGGAATAGTTTAATATAAGATTAAGTATCCGAATTTTCTTCATTGTTTTACTACACTTTAAAATCTAGCTAGATAATTTAAAAATAATAAATTCGAATAAAAATATTATGAATGATAAAAATAATTTTTGTAAAGTATTTAATTAAGTTAGACTTAAATCAAAGAAGGTCGCATTCGAAACTACGAAACATGAATGTAAATATGTTATATGAATTGCAAACAAAAAAATTATATGAAAAAACATTCAAACTTTTGGGTAAGATTATTTTACCATTCGTATGGTATATTCTCATGACTCATATATATATAATTGAATTAATTAGCAGGACTATTATAAGAGATTAAAACTAAACAGCCAATAAAAATTTGTTTCCTTCTGCAAGTATTCGCAGCCTTAGCAGCTTTCCTACATCGCCCAACAATATAATAAAATTTTATATTAACTCAACATTCTAATTTCATAACCAGGTAATAAGGAAGTACCAAAAGGTAAATAAAAATTCATCGATCATTTTTTAACTAAATTACATATAGTAGAATCCTCATGGAATCAATTATAATTGAATCAGTTTTAAGGCACAAATTTAGACGAAGTTTTTCATCTAAAATGTATGAAACAAGTTAATTCTGAAAGGTGTAAAAGTATATACAATTTTTAAGAACAATGTAATTTTAACAGCTCCATTAAATTTAGCCCAAACTTCTTTTAAAAAAATTAGAGAGCGAACAAGTAAATCATACATTAAGAAAGAAATAGATGATTTTACCAAAAAAACAAAGAAAGAAACGTACAGGGCAAATTTAATTGCACTATTTTCAAACTATTGTATAAAAAATTGCACAAAAAAGAATCGTATCTACTTTTACATCATTTAAAACTTAATTACTATAGATGCTTCTAATGGAATTTTTTTCTAATTCAACTTTATTGAATTAATATAATTTTAATTTTTTTATCTGACATATCTATATATTTCTTGTATTTGTCTATAATCTTGCTACTAATCATAACAACCTTAAACAGGTTTTTTTAGAAAAAATTTCAAATTTCAACTAATACAAACAGAAATACAATTAGGCATGCTTCTATATATTTTGCATGCAAAAATTTAAAATGGAGTTTTACTCACAAGATATAAGTAAACATGTCTGTGTACTTATCATATGGTCTGACTATCCCAAATTCAAATAATAATTGATAACTATATAGTAACAAATTAATTCTGGTGTGTAAAAAATAATTGAACCAAAACCTTTATAGCTTAAACCTCCGAAGGGATTATTTTTAAATCCGAGTGGTTTGGGTTGGGTAGTCGGTACCCACTTTGCAGACTCAAAAACATGAAATACAATAAAAAGGCCAAGAATAAGTTAGCATAGGATCAGAATTCAGATACTTGCTACTGCACTTGAAAACTATTCCGAGGGGGGACGAACAAGTCAAATCAGTAGTCACGCATTGTGGACCTTGGGGTTCAGGGTTGTAAACGCAGTAACTGGAATCTGAACAATTAAGATCAGCACAAGCTTGTCTCCGGCGACGGCATAAAGATTCCCTCCTCCTCCTTCGGATTACCGATTCACATAGAGAGACGTATCCACATACGCTGCGCCTCCCTCACTGCTTCGCCGCAATTCAGGTACCCCACCTGCTTGATTAATCTGTACCTCACCAATTCTGTTCCGCCGCTGTTTGGAGTACAGAGGGAGAAAGGAGCAATTGCCCTTGTGAATGCCTTCATCTACGAGTCTGATTGTGAAGTTGTTGTACTTTATTCCCAGAACCCTGTATCTTCCTCCCATCTGGTCTCTTCCATTCTTCAAATAGTAATCATCATCACCATAATCAAGCAAAGGAAGGATAGTGACGTTGTTTTCACAGTCTAGCTGGTAGTCGCTGAGGCCGCAGTGAGGTGGGTCATCTCGTAGTCGGAATGGGTAATGAGATGTTTGTGATAATGCCACAACGAGAAGGATGACACAATTTGTTGTCTGCTTGAGAGCTCCACGTCACAGCTACCTCCACCAGGAGAAGCAGAGACAGCCACGGCACTACTAAACTTCCTTTCTCTCTTCCCATCGCTCACTTGCTGCCCGGAATCATGAGAAGTGTTTAAAAAAGCTAAATGTACGTTTAATAGTGTTTTTTCGTAAAATGAAATAATCTCCTTCGCATATTTACCTTGATATGCGTAAAAGTACTTCTCTACCGCGTTCCCAAACAAACACATAATTTATGTTGGCGGGGAAATCATCACCACACACACTCCAGAGATCCAACCCCTGACCTCTCAACAACTATGTTAGCGCTGGTGATTATTATATTCATATGATTTGACTTTTGTAGTTCCTTTGCATCACCTATTTTTGCCCTTTCTTCTTAAAAAACATTGACTTCGTAGATAAAAATATTTTTAAACGAATTATGGATGGATGAGGATAAAACACTCAACATGGAATAAGTTAGAAGAAAGATTTTACGGATTCCAAGATAAATATATGAGAGAAATTTTGCCTCTTCTTAAATGCAATGTGGTTAGGAATTACTTTCCAAACATGCTGGTAATAATTACTTTACAAACAACTCGTTAATTAGTTAGATGGAGTGTTTCACACGTTGATGAAATTTTAAAGTCTATATAAGACTTTGACTACTGGTTAATGCATTAATGAAGAGACAGAGATAAAACAGTTTTTCCCCCAAAAACTACTCAAGTTTTTCAACTCATTTCAGTTTCAAATTATGCAAAAAAAAATTGATACAAAATTTTTAAAAATGTGAAATTTTAGCAATTTTAAACGTTCATGACTTCCTTAACGTGTGATGCATGGAAGTTTGGACCCCAAATTATTCTAGACTCTCTGGATGGACCCCACTCGGACCTTGTCTCCCTCCATTCAATCAAATGTTGACATGGATGGATGCATCCCCCCTCCCTCCTCTTCAATTAAATTGAATGGAGGGTACAGCGATGGGTAGACGGGGTCAACTTAATGCATCTTCCTTTGCTTCACTGGACTTTTCCTATGCATCTTCCTTGTCTGCTCTATTTCTACACTTTCATTTTGAATGAGATATACGACGTGTCCCCTAACACTTGCTTAATCATCGATAGATACACAGATAGATAGATAATCTCAACCCAAAGTTTCAGATTACCAAAAATTAAAGGATCATTGGGTTACAATGTATTGGTGTGGCGGATATTTGTTGTTGGTGATGCTTCTGAAACTAGGGAATGGTGAGAACCAGCAAGTGCCTCATCAACAGACTCTTCCATTCCGACTCTACAATAATGGTACTCCGTATCCTGATGGCACCACATTAACGATTGAGTTTCCCTCTATTCCTGCCCTTGAAGGACTAAGCCTTCATGTCGAGCACATAAACAGAAAAGCCCACTTCTTAGAAGTGGAGGATCCAGAAGACTGTCCCAGACTCTTTCTTCAACGCCGTCTCTACAATGCAACCAATATTTATCCTTTACAGTATGGTATTAATTATTACAATATGCCCCCCCAATATGTTACTTTCTTCAATTGTTCTTCGCCTGGGTCAGTTTCTACGCGCCACCACTCATGCCCGATTCTTGCTTTTGACTCCGATGACAACATCCTGGTCAGCGACCTGGTTTCCTGCACCATGATATCACGTGTAAGTTCGCCAATATCTGCTTCCTATCTTCAGGATAACTTTTTACCACTCAAATGGACCCAACCAAAAACCAGCAAGACACACAAAGTTTGTTTACAAGCAATTCCAGCAACAGGTGACAATAGGCTATGACCATCCCCTATTTTTTCACTCATCGGGCTTTGGGAATGCTGCTTGGTTTGACATTCATTGTTTTATTTGTTGTGCTCTTATGCCACCAGGTTCAGCTGTGCTGGTTTTGCTATTCATTGTGTCCTTTTACTTGTATAGCTACTTCAAGAATAAAGGAGACGATCAAATAAGGCTTGAAAAGTTTTTGGATGATTACGAGGAACTTAAACCTACCAGATTCTCTTATGCTGATATCAAAAGAATCACAGACAGATTCAAGGATAAATTAGGTGAAGGTGCGCATGGAACAGTCTTCAAAGGTAAGCTATCTTCTGAGATTCAAGTGGCTGTCAAGGTACTTAGTAATTCAGATAACAATAATGGACAAGACTTCATTAATGAGATGGGTACGATGGGCAAGATTCATCACATCAATGTTGTTCGTTTGTTGGGCTTTTGCGCTGATGGTTGTCGTCGAGCTCTTGTTTACGACTTCTTTCCCAATGGTTCCCTCCAGAAGTTCATATCTTCCCCTGACAACAAAGAAAAATTCCTTGGATGGTCGAAGCTGCAACAAATTGCTCTCGCCATAGCAAAGGGGATTGAATATCTTCACCAAGGCTGTGATTATAGAATCCTTCATTTTGACATCAATCCCCACAATGTGCTTTTAGATGACAATTTTACCCCAAAAATTTCTGACTTTGGTCTTGCTAAATTGTGTTCAAAAAATCAAAGCACTGTGTCGATGACAGCAGCAAAAGGAACCTTGGGATACATTGCACCTGAAGTTTTCTCTCGAAATTTTGGAAACGTGTCTTACAAATCAGATATTTATAGTTATGGAATGCTACTCCTAGAAATGGTTGGGGGAAGGAAAAATGTTGATGCAAATCAAGAAACTTTTCAAGTTCTATATCCAGAATGGATCCATAATTTGATTGAAGGAGGTGACGTAAGTATCTACATGGAAGATGAAGTTGATCTAAGTATTGCTAGGAAAGTAGCAATCGTAGGACTTTGGTGCATTCAATGGCATCCAGGAAATCGTCCATCCATGAAAACAGTGTTACATATGCTTGAAGGAGAAATTGATAAATTAAAGGTCCCTCCCACTCCATTTGATTTTACTGCTTCCACCAATGCAAGTGCCATCATTCCTGCTAGACATTTGAATATAGAGTTAGATGTGATTCATGAATTAGAATAAATACATTGGTTGGCTTGCCAAATATGTGTGTGTAGCTTTTACTTTTATTTTTATTAAGAATATTTTGTAAGATCTATGAATCTTTTTATTATTAACGTTCCAATTTATGCTTTCTGTTTAACATACTCTATAACATTGTCAAATTAATGTAGTTAATGGTAGAATAAATAATTCATCTTTATCAGAATATTGTAAATCTAACATTATTCTGACATTTGTCCCATCCAAAAGAATATGTTGTTTAACAGGTTTTAGGTATCCTGTAAAAAAGAAAAACAAAAGATTTACTTTGATGTAATACTCACTTGTTTGAAGGTGGAAGTTGTCTTCTTTATTCCATAATTAAAATCCAGAAATAACAAGTTCGTTCATCCGCATACATTCCATTCTCATCGGGTTGAATCCGTAAATGGAGGTGCATGCGTATTGGATTATTTGGTCACAAGGTCACCGGTGTATAATAGATACATTTTATATGAATGCTTAACTTTACTCATACCTTTATTTTTATTGTGTATAATGTATATTAAGTAGGGATAGAATTAAAAAAATTGTTAAGTTTACGGATAACAAAGTTTAAGGTTTTAAATTTGTTTGTATATATGAACATATTAAAAGTAACTTATAAATAGAATTAAAAAAATATATTGCAATATTTTTTTGGTAAACAGGTAAAAATATTATAGATGTTTTCTCTAAGGAATATTGAACATTCAGAAGTTTTCAAATTGACAATTTTTCCCCAAAAGTTCAAAAACTAGAGCAATTCTACGTGGAAGTTTGAAAAAGGGGCAATGTCGCCTTTCTACTAACAAACCAAACAGTCAACGTCTATTGACCAAATTAAACAATGCTAAAGGAAAAAAAATACTATGGAAGTTTTCTTTTAGGGTTATCATCCAATCACAAATCATACTATCTTTAATTATTTAGCTTTCTTAATTTTCTTAAATTAGTCAATCGGATCTTATATTAATAATTGGAACTAGTATTCTTTTTATTTATATGCTATTGAAATATGAAATTCCTCAAATACCCTTCCCAAAAAAATTCCTCCCACCTAAACTCATCCACTATTTTGACCAAAAAAGCCTATCCACTGTCGATGACATCCCAGCAAAAATCCAATACATCATTAATAATCAAATTGGAAAGATTTAATTTTGATGAAAAATTAAATTCAATCCGTCTCAAATAAACTCAAATTTATAGGGGAAAAATAGATGGGGAAGTAAAAGAAGTTCTTAGTCTCCTCAAATTGTTGAAACCCAAAAGAGTTAAATCAGAAAAAATTGTTGGACTCTAAATTAAGTGGAAACATATCTGATAAAGCGAATAGGAATTATGATCGAATTTCACTAGAAATCTCTCTTCTTACGATTAATCTTAGGAACCTTAACTTGCAACGAAACTGACACTCACTTTTTTCACGAGTATGATATTTTTTAGTTATATTTTTTTTTGAGATAGGTATTCCAAATAGGTTTAAGATTAATATTCATTGCTCACTAGATTTTATTAGAGCTAGCTGCTCCATTTAATCTTGGGGAAATTACACACATATCCCAGGGAGCAAAAAATACTACAAAAAGTCCTGCAAATTAAAAAATTAATGTGGAGTCCTATGGGATCTAAATGGTATTATTTGTAAAAATGAAAAAGATCAAATTGCCCTCCGTTGAAAGTTCTTAGTGAGCTTCCCAGCGAACTTAAAAACCTGTATTGACAACTGAAGCACATTAAATGACAACTTGAGCACCACCAATGACAAGTTAATAGAGTATGTTACTAATTTGTCATTGATGGTGCTGAAGTTATCATTTAAGGTACTTCAGAATTTAATGTTTTCAACAAAAACCATTAAAATTATCAATTAATTTATCGATACATATTTAATGATGTGCAATTAACATCTTTTGAGGAGTAATATTGATGTGGTCATATTTTAATATGATTACTTAGGCACTTTTGAGGATTTTTTATGGTTACCTTGTGTCACTTTTCTGCTAATTGGGGTTAAGAGCCTTTTTAGATTTGCATCTTAGGTAGTTTAGATTCATACTCATCCATAGTATAAATCTTCAATTTTCATATTTTTTATTTGGCCTATCAGAAACTCGGTTACTTATCATTATAGTGCTTAAGTTGTCATCTAATATGTTTTAGTTATCAATACAAATTTTTGAATTTGTCAGGACGAACTTTCAATAGAGGGTAATTTAGTCTTTTCATTTTGAAATAATATTTCTCAAGTCCCCTGTGACTCTATATTAATTTCTTGATTTTAAGGAACTTTTTTATCGTATTATCTGCTCCTTAATACTTGGATGTAAATGTTAAGAAATCAAAACATTGGACAAAATTAGATCACAATAATGTTAATGGATGATAAAGTCCCCTATCTTTGTCTGTCTGAGTATTGACCAAGTTAACTCAATCAACTATATTAAGGCGGTCCAATAAATTGTTGTGGTCCAATGTTTTGACCATTTCCATGCAAAAGATATATGGTGACTATTCAACTATTCATTTCATGCTATGGTCACTATGAAGTTTTTTCCAATGCCAAATGCATTCACAAAACTATATCTTCAACGCAAGATTTTATATACATATATATTGGGTAGGGAAGCTCATTATGCTACAGGGTCAATATTTTGAGTTTGTTTTTTGGGAAGTACTTCTACCATTTGTATCATGTTACAAATATCTATTAAGAGTTGATAAAAAAAGGGAACGAAAGTAAAAAAAACAAAGAAAAGCTATCTATCAAGAGTTCAATTCCAACTATTTTTATATACATTTTTTTCCTAAAGATAAAACTTATGAAGTTGACATGTAAAACAAGTGTCTCAAATTTTCCACATGATATGGATATTTGATAGAAAATTGACCAAAAAAAAAACGAACCCATTGGAAATATAAAACAATTTGGACAATGTCAACAAAGTGTCTTAATTGCGTGTAAAATATTGGTCCGTCACAATAGAATAGTTCTTTAGACTTGCAAAACAAGTTGGAAAGATATGATAAAATTTAAAAAATGAGAGTAATTAGAAAAATTCATTAGATTTGAAAATGTTGTCAAAAGCATATGCACATATGATTTTTATACTCATCTATCCTATTTATAGGTACATAAGGAAGATTTTATTTGATCATATTTATAAGTCAACTCACTAAACCTTTAAGATTATTAGATATCATGACTTTTATCTTAAAAAAAATCAATAGTTGATATCTAAGCAAATAAGATTTCTCTAGCAAACTTTATATAACAAAATCAATAGACTTGATATCCAAAAAGATAATAGAGTTGATATCTAAAAAGGAAGAAGATATAAAAATATAACGATATAAATATATATCTTTAAGATTAATAAATATTACAACTTATAGAGAAAAAAATCAATAGATTTTATATTTAAAAGGGAAATATATAAAGATATACCAAGATTACTCGGCAAAGATACAATTTATATCTTAAAAAAATGTTAATGCATATATTTACTCTTGTTTGATCTCAAAGTGCACTTTATTACTCAATCGTTAACACCGTTAGTTTTACTTAATGGAAAATATTAATTCAATCGCAATTCTGTTATTTAATGATCTTAAAATATACTTGAATGTTGATTATTTAAT
Organism: Vachellia pachyceras; assembly: GCA_025593235.1. Classification (NCBI taxonomy): domain Eukaryota; kingdom Viridiplantae; phylum Streptophyta; class Magnoliopsida; order Fabales; family Fabaceae; genus Vachellia; species Vachellia pachyceras. The sequence continues at coordinate 51,881 of JANTPZ010090989.1, read as the reverse complement.
ATACTTACTTATAAATTTTAAAATTTAACCATATTTTTTTCAACATTTAGTTACAGAATCACCATTTAAATTGCTAAATTACCATTTTGTGTAAAATCGGACTAAGGTAGTTAATAATAAAGAGCTAAAAGTATACCTTTTAAACTTAATAGACTGAAACGTGACGTAACTTAAAAGATAAAATATATATTTTAACCTAAAATAAAAGTTCAAACAAGGAGAAGAAAATACTACAAAAAAGTCTCTCAAAATCAGTAAATTAATGATCGGTCCTATAGAACCTTAGGGGTGTTATTTGTAAAAGTGAAAAGGCCAAATTACCTTATAGGTGGTGCTCAAGTTGTCATTTAATATGTTTATGTTGTCAATACAGATTTTTTATTTCACCGAGGCAAACTTTCAATGAAGGGCAATTTAATCTTTTCGTTTTTACAAATAATATCCCTCAAGTCCCATGGGATTCCACATTAATTTTTTTATTTTGAGAAATTTTTTATAGTATTATCTGTTCCTTAGAACTTGTGTGTAATTTCTCCTTTAATCTTTATATGTAAATGGTCAAAAGTCAAAACATTGGACCCCAACAATTAGTGAACTCAATTTTCTAACACTCCAACACCTTGCATAATAATATCTACACTGGTCCCATAGTCCCCTATCTTTCTTTGTCTAAATTTCACCAAGTTAAGTCAGTCAACTAGTTTTGGGAAGATAAAGTCAGTGAACTTTATTAACCGGCTCCAATGAAGTTAGTTACCTTAAGGGGAAAAAATATTCACACACACACACACACACACATTTCTCCTAAAGAAAAAAAACTTATGAAGTTGAGTTGTGGAATTTGAATTTTCTTCTTGGATTTGTGTTTAAAGGAAAACCTCTTGACAAACAAAATAGTAGTCATTGATGCTAAAGTCTTCAGAAGTTGATGAACTTTGGAAAAAACCATCACTCTAGATAGTGATATGGAAAACAAGTGTCTCAAATTTTCAACATTACGTAGATATTTGATTGAATAATCGACCAAAATAAAAATGAAACCCTTAGAAATATAAAACAATTTGGACTTTGTCAATGAAAACGAATACGCAAGGTTTCTAAATTGCATCTAAAATTTGAACAAAAAAATTGCATCTAAAATACTACCCTGTCTCAATAGAATAGCTCTCTAGACATGCAAAACAAGTTAGAAAGATATGGTCAAATTTAAAAAATTAGAGTAATTAGAAAAATTCATCAAACTTGAAAATGATGTCGAAAACATATGCTCTCTAATTTTTTATACTTATATGCTCTTATTTACAGGCATAGAGGGAAGACTTTACTTATATGCTCTTAACTAAATTTTTTATATAAATGTATAATTTTATTCTTCATTTATTATGTGTTGTTAATATATCTTTAAGATTAATAGATATCACAACTTTTACCTAAAAAATCAATAGTTAATATCTAAACATATAAGATTTCTATAGCAGACTTTATCTAAAAAATCAATAGACTTGATATCTGAAAAAAAAAATAATAGAGTTGATATCTAAAAAAGAAAAAGATATTAAAATATAACGATATAAAGATATATCTTTAAGATTAATACATAATACAACTTACAGAAAGAGAAAAGGCCAATATAGTTTATATTTAAAAAGGAAATATATAAAGATATAACAAGATTAAGGGGCAAAGACATTATCTGTATTTTAAAATAAAAGTTCGTACAATATGAACAAAAGATAACTAAAAGGAACCAAAAATGCATATAATCATCAACAGGAACCAGATTGGGTAAATTCACAAAGAAGTAAAAAACAAGGTAAGCATCAAGTTAAACTCAAGCCAAAAAAAATCTATATATAGACTCACCTAACTTGAAAGAATACAAGTTGAAATTCACTTAATTAAATTTGAAAATATATTTCTATCATCTCACGAAGGAAGAAAGTGCAGTGTCGCCCAAACAAATTCCAAATATTGCAAATTCAAAATAAAACCCAAACAGGATAAATAGACTTCTAGACTTACAAAACAAGTTAGTAAAAAATGATAAAATATTCAAAGGTTTTAATCTACAATGAAAAAACTGTACCATTAGGCAACGATGTGGAAAATTCTCTAATTTTCCACAATACATTTATATTTGGTTGAAAGCCTGTTTCCCTAATAGATAAGCCAATTCGATTTTTAAGCCCCCCCCCCAAAAGAAATAGACAGATGTATATATCTTCCAAAATGATTAATTAAAATACTTGTAACTAGAAACTGACGTCACAACTTTAAACAAATAACAATGTGAATCAAAGTCTATAGCTTGCGATAAACATTCCCTGTTCTCTTAATGAGACCTTCATAATTGTAAGCTAGAAATCGTTATATTGGACACAATCAAAGTAAATATGTCAAGTTTTCACACAACATATAGAATCTTGAAAAACAAAAAAATGTTTTAATAACACTTTTCAATTCCCTCAAAATAATCTGTTTTTGTATGTACTGTTTCCACATTCCAAAATTTTTATTAACTCCGTCATCAAATACACCAACACCAGAGGTTTATCAAATGAACCCTTTATTATTATCTTTTTTTCATTTTACTGCATCATCGATTAAGTTAATCACAATTTGGACAAGTTTTCCTAATTTTTTTTAAAGTGAGTAAAAACTTAGAGACAATATATATATTAATTGGATAACTTTACAAGAGCACGTTTCGTTCCTTCCACGCAAAATCCAACAAGGTGTACCACATTGAAATGGTGTATTCTTCCAATAGTTGCCACTTCACTCATAAATTCTTGGCCATTAGCTTTATTGCATTTACCCAACATTTTGATAGCAACTTAGGCCCACTCCTTAGCTTTCCCTTATACACAGTGCCGAAACCTCCTTCACCTAATTTGTTCTTGAAACCTTCCGTCGTTGTTTTCAGATCCTTGTAAGAGTACCTTATTGGAATGAGGTCATGGATTCTTATAAAATCTTCAATGTCTTCATATATTGATAAGTGTCTTCTACGACATGTGTAAATCATCAAAACTGACAGGAATACGAGGCCAATTAAAAATCTGACTGTGATGACAAAACAAATCTTCCAGTGAATGCTCCTAATTTTATCAGGAGCTTTGGTGGGTTAGAATCGGACAGAATTCTGTCATGTGTATATATGTTCACTATCCTGAATAATCCTGCAAATAATATTTCCTTGAGTGACAAAAAAAAAATGTATCTAGGATAATATAATTGGTTCTAGTACGAGGTCCAAAAAAAATATTGGTGTACTATGGGATTGGGAAGCTGGATGTCAGACTAGACTAATTTGGAATACTATATAATGTAAAAACAAATATGACATAAGTAAAGGAAAAAAATAGTGAAGAATTCATCTTAGAATATGTATATTTAAAAAAGTAAATAAATTTTTTAAAAGATTAAGAGAAATTTGTGCCGTAAATCATAGGCTATAGGACCCTACCTTTCACAACTCCAAAGAGGTAACCCGTGACAAAGTTGTACGGATGTCAATAATAGCAAAGGTGCGAATAACAATAAACACATCTATTACAAAAGCATATATAGTAAGAAGATGACAAAAAAAACATAGTGCTAAATCATTTTCATGCCTTGAGTATAATATATAGTTTGGTTAGACAATTTTTAACTGCAAATAAGATCTTATATTTGGTTTTAACTCTCATAATTTTTACTTGAAAAGAGAAAAAAAAATTCAGTGCTTTCCACATTTGGCAGGGATTAGGAGAAGAAGACCTTTGGTACCTAATCTGTCTATTTACATCATGTATTTGTGGGCAATTAAATTAATATAAGTTATTTTAAATTAAAAATTTAAAATATTATCAGGAAGAGTTAGTTAAAAAGTATATCATGGTTTATAAAAAATATATATGCCTTAATTCAATTATAAAAATACTACATTCAACCTTTGATATAAGATTTCGTTGATTAATTTAGGAAGATTAAAGAAATTAAATAAATGACCTTAAAATATTTATATTTATCATTTTTCTCAAAAAAATTTCTAACTTATAAATTAATATATAATATAATAATACATAAATATTTAAAAGAAATTATATACTTTAACCGTAATTTATTTTGCTTCCTAAATCTATTTAAATTAATCAATTGGATTTAAGCGTATATGATTAAGTATTTATGTATTAGAAATATGGAATCCAGTCCACCCAAAGACACTGAGGGCCCGTTTTGGTTCAATCGCAAGACCCTTGACCTTAGGCTATGTGATGGTGTGCAATGCAGTAGTGATTACTATTAATATGTTTCTGTTATGAATATATTAATTATATAGATGTCAATTGACTCTTCACTTTCTACATTATTATTACCATACAGTCAGATTCATGAATGATACAAAAAGTCACAATGTATATTCATATGTATTAAATTTATTACCATTATGTATGACCTTTGGTGATCACTCTTGAAGGCCTATAAATAGAGGTTATGTATAAAGAATTTTGGACACAGCACTTTGAAAGCAAATGAGAATTGCTTCCCCATTTCTCTCCCATTTATTTCTCTTTTCTTATTCTCTTATCTCAAATTCTTACTTTTATAATATATTATCAGCACGATTGCTTTGACGAAAGGTATACTCCCCCTATAGTTATCTTAATGATTTCATCTAGTTTCCTTTTATTGTACATTTGTTTAATATCGATCTATCTGGATAATCTAAGATATTATATGGAATTAAAGTGAATCTTTTATCGATTGTTTTAAATATCAGGTTTCATGGTTTAGATTGGAGATTATTATTGCTTTCTTAATATAATCTTATTTACAAGTTCATATATATAAATTGTTATTTTAGTATGACCGGAAGTCATGCACCTTTGATTTTATATTCATAAATTATATGACCAGAAGTCATATTCTTTTATTTTTTATTTTGATATAATATGGCTGGAAACTATATTTCTTTAATTATCTAATTTTAAGATTTTATGGCTATAAGCCATATTCGATTAATCTTATGCTATATGTCTAGAAGTCATATGCATTTTTATATTCTATCTTATGGCCAGAAGCCATATACAACTTTATCTTGAAGATAAAATTAAAGGTCAAAAGTCATAAATCTTTATTTTCTACCTTATTAAATGGTCAGAAGCCATATTCATTTGATAATGCATGTTACATTTATCCTAACAATTATTTTAAATATTGAAATAATAAGTAGATGGTTTTTGAAGAACCAATATAGGAATTTAAAAATATGTGATTCATGTTGATAAAGATTTCAATTCTATCATACATATTCATTATGTTTTAATACAAGTATGATTCATATTGGATGAAGATTTTAATTCTGTTATATATTCCTTTGGATGAAGAATATTGATATAAATGTTTTCTTTGATAATGCAAGAAGTCAATTTTCATATTATATCCAGAAGTATAAATCTGATTAAAGGTTCTGGAATAGCTAATATATTGTTTCCTCATGAAACATATATTGTTGTAAACCTGAAGTTTACAATTAATAATGCAAACCAGAAATTTGACAATGTAAACTAGAAGTTTACTAATTAATACAAGCCATCAGTTAAGTAAGATAAACTAGAAGTTCATCAATGAATTCAATGTTGGCAATGATCGGTTAGACCATCCCGATTCAATTACAATGCGAGAAATGATTGAGAATAAATATGGATATACCCTGAAGTGTCAATAAATACCACTATTTCTCATATGCTGCATATTCTAAGGGTAAATATATTATTAGGTCCTCATAAAGTTAAATATAATGTGAGTCTCTCACATTCTCAAAACAGTTTCAGGAATATATTTATGGAACGTAACGGTAAACCCACATGTGAACCATTTAGTTACCAAATGGTTTTAATTGATGCATCAATTAAGTGGTCTTACGTTTGTTTATTATCTTCTTGCAACATGAAGCTTGCAAGATTCTTTACTCAACCAATATGGTTAAGAGTATATTATCATGCTTATTTGATTACAAAACGCTATCTTAATAGTGCTAATGAATTTACTTCACTAGCCTTAATGAGGGTCACACGTCCCTTGGATTTGATGTTGAATATCTTGTTATTCATGTTCATACCCAAAATGGACTAGCAGAATGATTGGTTAATGGTTGCAACTTTTTTACATGAGATATAATCTCCCATATTCTGCTTAGGGACTAGCCATATTGTGTATAGCCCTGTTAATTCACATGAGGCCAACAAATTATCGAAAGATTTCCCCTTTTCAAAGGTTTTTGATCAAGAACCTAATATTTCCTATTTTTGGGTATGTAATATATGTGCATTTAAAACCCAATGAATATATGCTGGCATGGTTTGCCAAGTGTCATTTGACGAATTAGTTTCATCAGCATCAGGGGGAGAAAATAAGCAGTTGGGTCAAGAGATTAGCTGGAATGAATTATCATTGGCTCATTTTGATCTTTAGATAAAAAAATGTCAACTGGAAGTTCAAAGGATAATTCATTAACAGAATTTAGCTAATCAAATGCCAGAAACACTTCCTAATCCAAAAAGGGTAACAAAGTCACATGTCTCAACTGCCAATATTCATATCAGAATTAATGTCTCTGAAGAACAATTTGTTATGAATGAATCCAAATCATGCATGAAGCATGGAAGGTCAATCGGTTCCAAAGATAAAAATCCTCGATAAAGAAAAGGAGTTAAACAATATAGATGGTCAAATTGAGGATAATCAATAAAAGATAATAGCGAAGAGTCATCTCTAGAAGAGAATATGGTAATCCTAGAAGAGACATAGGTACTTGAAATATGTGAAAATAATGAGACCTCAATTAATGGAATCCGATGGGACTAAATGAAGTCAACGTTGACGATATCTTTGCTTATAATATAGCATATGATGTAATGAATAGTAATGAGGATCATGAGCCAAAATCCATTAGTGAATGCTAACAAGGCATATCTTATAGCATAAGACTTTATTCAAAAGTCTAGTATCGGTTATGAAAAAAAAAACATTCACCTGTAGTGAATGCGACTACTTTTTGTTATTTAATTAGCCTGACTTTAAATGAAGGGTTTGATTTGCATCTAATCGATGTTGTGACTGCCTATTTATATGACTCACTTGACAATGATATTTACATGAAAGTCCCCGAAGGACTAAAAGTTCCAGAAGCACAAGTCATAGAAGAACTAAAAGTGTCAGAAGCACAAATCCCTGAAGGACTAAAAGTGCTAGAAGCACAAATCCCTGAAGGACTTAAAGAATCGAAAACATTGAATTCTAGTTCTCGAGAACAATACTTAATCAAGTTGAACAAGTCCCGGTATGGCCTGAAGCAATCAGGGCGCATGTGGTATAATCATCTTAATGAATACTTGTTGAAAGAAGAATATATAAATGATCCTATATGTCCATTCATCTCTATGAAAAAAATCTGGAAGTGGGTTTGCCATAATTGCTGTTTATGTAGATGATATCAACATCATCGGAACTCCTAAAGAGTTACAAAAAGCAACTAATTGTTTGAAGAACGAATTTGAAATGAAAGATTTAGGAAGAACAAAATTCTGTCTTGGATTACATATTGAGTACATAAAAAATGAGATCTTTGTATATCAAGAAACTTATACAAAAAGGATTATAGAACATTTTTATATGGATAAATCACATCCGTTAAGTACTCCATTGATTGTGATGTCATTACAACCTGATAAAGACCCATTCAGACCTCGAGTGATTAGTGATAAAGGTGATGAAGAACTACTTTGTCCAGAAGTACCATATCTTAATGCTATAGGGGCACTAATATATCTTGCTAATCATACTCGTCTTGATATATCACTTGTTGTTAATTTATTAGCAAGATATAATTCTTCATCAACACAAAGACATCGGAATGGAGTGAAACATATCCTCCGTTACCTCATATGATTATGGATATGGGGATATTCTACTTAAATAAATCCGAGCACAAATTAATTGTCTATGGAGATGCTGGATTTTTGTATGATCCGATGGTAAGTCACAAATTGGTTACCTGTTTATATGTAGAGGTGCAGTTATTTCAGGCGATCTATGAAATAGTATATATCAACCACATCATTTAACCATGCCGAAATTCTAGCAATCCATGAAGCAAGTCGAGAATGTGTTTGGTTGATGTCAATAATACATCACATTCGAATGACTTGTGGATTATCTTCAGGAAGAATGATCTCAACAATCCTATATTAATGCTACATGTATTGCCCAACTAAAGAAAGGGTACATCAAGGGTGATCGAACAAAGCACATTTCACCAAAATTCTTCTTCACCCGTGATCTTCAAAGGGATGTGAAATTGGTATCCAACATATCCGTTCCAATGAGAATCTAGCAGATTTATTTACCAAGTCTCTTTCCAGGTGCAATCTTTCAAAAGCTTGTCCATGGCATTGATCTTCGCAGACTTAGAGATCTCAAGTGATGTCGTCATGAGGGGGAGTCGATACACGCTATACTCTTTTTCCTTTATCTAGGTTTTTTCCAATGGGTTTTCCTGGAAAGGTTTTTAACGAGGTTGCACTAAATAGTGTATCAATGAATGATGTACTCTTTTCTTTAACTGGGTTTTGTCCCACTGGATTTTCCTAGTTAAAGTTTTTAATGAGGAAAATTCATAATGGACATCCAAGGAGGAGTGTTATGAATATATTAATTATGTGGATGTCCATTGACTCTTCACTTTCAACATCATTATTACCGTACAGTCATATTCATGAATGATACGAAAAGTCATAATGTATATTCATATATATTAAATGTATTATTCATTATATATGACCTTTGGTGGTCACTCTTGAAGGCCTATAAATAGAGGCCATGGATAAAGCATTTTGGACACATGGAACTTTGAAAGCAAATGAGAATTGCTTCCCCATTTCTCTCCCATTTCTCTTTTATCTCAAATTCTCTTACTTTTATAATAGTTTCTTATGTTATTAACAAGATTTGAAGAGACTATTTTATATATTTAATAAGAATGATAAAAGATCCAAGATACACCTCGACCCAAAAACACCATTGTCAATGGAGGATCCAAATAAGAAATATCAACTAAAATAAAACCTTGAGCAAGTCCTAAGTAGTAAAATTACACAATAACATATTGAAAGGGAAGAAATATATAAATAAATCAAGTTTTAAATGGTACAAAGAAAAAAAATAGAAATTAGTGTTCCATATATATAGATATGAACATCTAGAAAAACATATCCAGATGAAGACTTTAAAGAAAACACATACATATGAAAAGGAGACCTTCACATATTCGAAAGTTCATGGAGATTTGGAGATCCAGGCATTAACGTGTGGCAAAGAATGGAGAGTATATTCATTGGAGACAAAGGAGAAGGTTGAGAAAACAAAAAAGGTTGGAGGGAGAGAGAACGTTGCATGGGCGGTAGGGGGTGATGTGCCGTGGGGGTGGCGGTTGATGGGGAGGACGAATTAAGGAAGGGACGAGGCAACAGAAGAAAATAATACAAAAAACTGAAGGGTAAATAAGACATTTTATAACATGAGGTGAATGGTAATAGGGATTCATAGGGTGTGAGCTATGAATGGAAATTACCAATTTTTTGGTAATCAACATTACCATGGTAAATCCCATTACCAAGCTAAAGTGCAACCAAACACATTTTTCTTTGTACTTCAATTATTATTATTATTATTATTATTATTATTATTATTATTATTATTATTATTATTATTATTATGCATAATCAAACAGGCTGTAAGTTATCTGCTAATTTATCAAAGAAATATGGAATCGAACAAAAAGACAAGGATTGTATTTGGAAAAAATTTATTAAAAGACTATCATTTTAGGAGTACTAATATTTCGCTGTAAAAATCCATAAAAATCATAATAATCTTAAATGACATAATTAAGATTATTTACGCAGATAAATTAGTTTATCTCATGTTAGCATGCATGAACAAATTAATTATGTTATATGGGAGGAATTGTTTAATATAAGACTAAGTATCCGAATTTTCTCCATTGCTTTACTATACTTTCAAATCTAGATAATTTAAAAAATAATAAAGTTGAACAAAAATATTATAAATGATAAAAATAATAATTTTTAATTAAGTTAGTCTTAAATCAAAGAAGTTCGGATTCGAAACTACGAAACGAGTAATATTAGCTGAATGTAAATATGTTATATGAAATGTAAACAAAAAAAATTATATTAAAAACATTATTCATACGTTTGGGTAAGATTATTTTACCATTCGTATTATATTCTCATGACTCATATATATATATATATATAATTGAATTAATTAGCAGGGAAATTATATGAGATTAAAACTAAATAGCTAATAAAAAAATTGTTACCTTCTGCAAGTATGAGCAGCCTTGATAGCTTTCCTACATCGCCCAACCATATAATAAAACCACATATTAACTCAACATTCTAATATTATGACCAGGTAATTAATAAGGAAGTACCAGCAGGTAAATAAAAATTCATGAATCATTTTTAAATAAATTATATATATTCAAATTTAAATTTTTGTTCTTGATTCTGGCAAAAAAATTTATTCTGATATGAGTTGATGGACTCTTTAGTTGATTTTAACAATAAATGTTTAACTGTATAATTTGATGAGACTTTGGAAGTGATATGCTTATGCATTTCTGTCTTGCTTTCACCTCCTCCTTTCAAAGTGAGATATTAAAAAAATTAGACCAGCTATTAAAATGATGAAATCAAATGATAAGGTAACCCGTGAAGGAAGAAAATACATGTTGGAATCTCAAAAGAGTAATTGTTGAACCAAAACCTTTATATCTTAAACCTCCCAAGGGAATATTTTTAAATCCTGAGTGGTTTGGTTTGGGTACACCCTTTGCAGACTCAAAAGCATAAAATGAAAAAAAAAAAAGCGAAGGGTTAGTTAGCATAGAATCAGAATTCAGATACTTACGTATCAAAAAAGAATTCAGATACTTACTGCTGCAATTGTAAGCTATTCCGAGGGGGGGGGGGCGAACAATAAAGATAAGTCAAGCACTGTGGACCTTGGGTTTCAGGGCTGGAAACGCAGTAACTGGAACCTGAACAATTAAGATCAGCACAAGCTTGCTTCAACCATGAAAGCTCAAATCCAGAGGAAAGCAGTGTATGAATATCGGCGGAGGACTTGATTCTTCGACCAGGTACCAATGTTTCCCAATCTGAGGCAATTGGGGTCACCGATATCAGACGGCACTGCGCTTGAAACTGTTGAGCCAGCAAGTCTCCGGCGACGGCATAAAGATGGCCTCCTCCTCCTTCGGATTCCCGATTCACACAGGGAGACGTATCCACATACGCTGCGTCCCCCCTCACTGCTTCACCGCACTTCAGGTACCCCACCCGCTTGATTAATCTGTACCTCACAAATTCTGTTCCGTCGCTGTTTAGAGTACTGGCGCTGTAAGGATAAGACGAGTAATAATTGAGGTCGGGTAGGGGAAAGAAATGGAGAGGGAGGGAGGAGCAATTGCCCTTGTGAATGCCTTCATCTGCGAGTCTGATTGTGAAGTTGTTGTAGTTTATTCCCAGAACCCTGTATCTTCCTACCACCGGGTATATCCCATCATACAATCCATAATGATAATCATCATCATCATTATAATCAGGTAAAGGAAGGAGGGGGACGTTGTTTTCACAGTCTAGCTGGTAGCTGCTGTTGCCGCAGTGGGGTGGGTCATCTCGTAGTCGGAATGGGTATGAGATGTTTGTGATAACGCCACAACGAGAAGGATGGCACGATCTGTTGTCTACTTGAGAACTGCTCATCATGGCTCCCTCCATTAGAAGAAGCAGAGACAGCCACAAGACTACGAAACTTCCTTTCTCTCTTCCCATGGCTCACTTGCTGCCTGCATTTACGATTTATGTTAGCAACGAGATCCCACCCTGAGATCAACCCCTGACCTCCCAGTTATGTTAGTGCTGGTGATTATTATATTTATATGACTTGATTTTCTTTGCTCTTTTGCACCACCTATTTTTGACTTTTCTTCTTAAAAAGAAACTTAATTCTTAGATAAAAATATTTTAAAACCAATTATGGAAGGATAGATGAGGATCATACACGCAACGTGGAATACGTAATCATGACTTTACAAACAACTCGATAATTAGTTAGATGGAGTGTTTATCACGTCAATGAAATTTTAGAGTATATATGCATGTTTGGGAAGAATTTCTTCTCAACGGTACACGTAAGTCAAGACAAAACCATCTTGAATACTGTAAATTCTTCTTAGATTCCGTAAATCCTTCTCAGAATCCATAAACTCATTTCTCCTAATGAATTCCAAACACACCCTATGTAAGGCTTTGAGTGCTGGTTAATGCATTAATGAAGATACAGATACAAAACAGTTTTTTTCCAAAGCCACCTTACTCATCAAGCACAATGGTTGATTAGCTAACCGCAGAACAAAAGCAAACCCAAGTTATGTTTTTCAATTTTAAATTGTTCAAAAAATTCATACAATATTTTAAAACTGTGAAATTTTTGCAATTTTAAATGTCAATGTTTTTCTTAACGTATGATCCACTTGTTAACGTTTAAACCCTAAATTACACTAGACTCTCTTGATAAAGCATGTTCACGTTAGTCGGGGCATAACGCTCCTTTGCGTCATTGGACTTTTCCTATGCATCTTCCTCGTCAGCTCTATTTCTGCACTCTTTCATCTTGAATGAGATATACGACGTGTCCTCTAACGCTTGCTTACTCATAGATGGATACATAGATAATATCAACCCAAGTTCGGTTTAATACTTTGTAAGATTTATGAATCTTTTTATTGTCAATGTGGCAATCTATCTTTAGCCCACTCCATTTAATCTTTGAGGAATTTAACATCTGGTGCATGGAAGAATTCCTCTTAATCTTTTTCTAGAAATTGTCAAAAGTTAAAACATTGGACCACAACAATTAATGAACTGAATTTTCAAACACTCTTCTTGCATGGTAATATCTACACTGATCCCACAGTTCCCTATCTTTCTTTGTCCGAGTCTTCACCAAGCTAAGTCAGTCAACTAGTCATTCAAATGTATCAAACCAATCCAATTAACTTAGAACTATTTATATATATATATTTTCTAAAGAGAAAAATTGATGAAGTTGATTTGTGGAATTTGAATTTTCTTCTTGGATTTTTTTTTTAAAAAAGAAGAACCTCTAGTCACGCAAAATACTAGTCATTGATGCAAAAGTCATAAGAAGTTAAAAAAACCATCACTCCAGAAAGCGATATGGAAAACAACTGTTTTAAATTTTCAACATTATATAGATATTTGATTGATAAATCGACCAAAATGAAACCCTTAGAAATATAAAACATTTTGGACAATGTCAACAAGGTTCCTAAATTGTGTGTAAAATATTGCCCCATCACAACGGAATGGATCTCTACAGGTACAAAACAAGTAGAAAGATATGATAAAATTTCAAAAATTAGAGTAATTATAAAAATTCATTAAATTTGAAAATGCCGAAAACGTATGCCTCTCTAATAATTTATGCTCATCTGGCCATATTTATAGGACAGAGATTGAAGATTTTATTTTGTTATATTTATAGGTTTTCTCACTAAATTTTTCGTATAAATATATAATTTTACCTTTTATTTATCATATGTTATTGACTTTATTAGTATCATGTGTTATAGTGGATACTTGTATTAAATAGGATAAAATTTAGAAAATCTTTTAATTGTAAGGTAGAATTAATGTGATTTAAGGTTTTCTTTATTATGTATGAAACATTTTGGAAGTGAATTACATATAGAACTAGAGGAGTATGAAATAAACGTTTGGTTAATAACTGTCTCTACTATTTAGGGCGCAACAAATCAGTTCAGAAACTTCCCCACAAAAAAAAAGTTGAAGTATTTAAGAAAAGTCATCACATATTTTTACGGTCATAAATCCATGTGTCAATTTTGAAAGCAAGCTTTAAATTGCTTTTCGTCTAAAACGTTGGTGTCTATATTTTAATAAAAATTTAAGTTATTTTATTCTTTGAGCAACCAAAACCTATAATTTAAAACTAAATTTTGTCTCTACTGTTAATTGACTCAATCAAGTTAATGTGACCCTGCTATGTAGGATATAAGTCACCTTATCGTCCAATCAAGTTGAGTTGATGCTTCAGAAATTTCATTGATAGGTCCTTTAGAGCTTTTTGCAATTCTTTTTTGTAGGATGAATTCATGAATATGTCCTTTTCATTTACTGCAACTCTAAATCTTCATAATATCATGCTCATTGAACATCAATCTTCATAGGTCTTGTGGATTCTTTCATCAATGCATTTTTGAAGTGCCACTTTAGCTTGATTGAACGATGAGGTGTCATTATATCTTACATGGTGAAACCTCCTCAACTTAATTGGGTTAACTAACGTTGGGGTTGAAATTGTTACACTTTTATACTTTCGGTATAACATTGGATATATTTAAATCTTATAGGGTGGTATTGCACTTAGAAACACTTCTGGGTACCCAATGATCTTCACAAAAACTTTTTAAGCAAAAATGATGATTAACCCTATTTTGTATTTTCTTTTTGGATTATATCATCCCATTTTGTATATTCACATTAAGGTATAGCATTAAATAATATCTCTTGTTTGATTAAAAAAATAAGATATCTTGTGTTCTTTACTATACATGATACATATTTGACGGGTTTAGTTTCTCTCATTTTCATCTTTCTCATTTTCTTTTTAGAATCTAGTGCTTACCCTTAAGTAAAAAATTTATGAAATTATGATAATCAATAGAAATAAATCAATTTAAACAATCAAAATATGATCTAAATGGTTTATAACTGTAGTATATTCATGATAACAAAATTTTAACTTACAAATTATTATAAGAATATTTTTAATATACTAAATCTGAACTATCATTTATTGTTTGATGATGGAAATGTGATTCTGATGAGATTATGAGGAAAATAAAAAGGGGAAAATCGGCTTTCAGAGAAAGACTTTTTAACAAAATCAGAATGCTTTGTGAGGTCAACTGCGAGAATAACACGTTTCCATTCTGATAGAAAACTCGTCTCCTCCTATAAAGTAACACACCTCAATAATTATTAAATAAAGACATATTAATGAAATTCTTGATTCTTTAGGTTGATCTGTATTTTAATTTTGATCCCTTGAATATAAAATCAGTGATTTTGGCCCTCAAAAGGTAAATTTGTCAAGATTTTTATTAGATTATATGATTAATATTTTCAATAAAATAAAATTTAAGGGATTAAAACTAAAATGGGAATAAATTTGAAAGAGATATATTAACCCAATAAATATTGTAATATCCCAAATTTTGTAAACGGAAATAAAGACCAAACCGATAAATTACGAAATGATTTAAGCCTCATAGATAAAAAAAAATAGAAAGGAAAATGCCTATAGACAAGAAAGGATGATCGACTAAATCCCCATTCTTGAGAATTCTAAGTAAAAATGACCAAAGGGCAAAATGGTCATTTGGCACAATGACAAGGGTAAAATGGTCATTTTGAATAAAAAGGCCTAGGATGCAAAATGTCATCAAATTATAAGGATATTTTGGTCATTTGGTCAAAAGTCACCAAAAATTCAAGTTGACCAAAATGTCAAAGTCAACTAAGGGTAAAGTTAGAATTAAGAAGGAGTAGAGAAAGTGATAGCATTTTGGTAATTATGAGATAAGTAAGAAAGGTAGTAACATTTTTGTAATTATGGGTAAAGTATAAAGAGTAATGGCATTTACGTAAATTTAGGAATTTTGGAAGTCTAAAAGACTGAGAAATAATTATTTGAGGTAGCAGGAGTCATCAAACGTCAGAGACCCAACCTGAGAAAATTTTAGTTGGGTCATAAAATATTTAATAAAATTATTACCCAGTATTCGGTGCGGGCAGTTTCAAAGTATGGAGATCAACAGTGCCCGAAAGCCCCGAAAAAGTATTTTATTAGAAAATTAATTACGAAAAATCCAGGAATAATTTGGAGGAACGGAAAAGGGCTTGAGTATCAGGGAAAAATATAGAATTTTCCCATGCCCTTAAGTCAAATTGGCCATCGGAAGCACATTTTACGGTGTTGCACGCAAATCAAGGAATCCTGACGAGTTACGAGGGAAACCCGGAGATGTTTTGGTCTAGGACATGATGCCACCTAGGTAAGAAGGCCTAGGGAATGGCACCACCTGAAAGATAAAGCCTTCGGAAAAGTAGAAAGATAAGTTATATGAGTAAAGGTTATTTTACGAAAATGCGTGCCACCGGATCAAGTAACCGGAAGGGCAGAAGCCCAGTTAGCCCAACCAGACCAGCAAGGGGAGTCTGAAAAGTCAATTTACAGCAAGCAATTAATTGGAGACATGTGGCATCATCTCCATCAAGTATTTCCAACTTGGCCTCCAAGTTTAATTCTCAACCACACATTTTTCCAAGAGGCTTTTTACATAAGTTAACTCTCCTCTCTCTTCTCTCAAAATTCTGCCACCTCTGTCCCTCCATTTGGTCAGATTTCTCTCTCCCCCAAGCTCCCAAAAGACGCCACTTTGCTCCCAAGGAAGAAGAAGAAGAGAGCTCTCACACAACCTCAAAGTAATCACCCAAACAACCAACTCTTTCCATTTCTCTATCCCTTCCAACTTCTGCTGTCTCTTTAATGGTTGATTTCCTTGATCAAAGCCCTCTTTTTGAAGATGAAAAGTTAGGGGTTCAAGGTATGAAAATGGAAAAGATAAGGCTTTTGAGGTAGAAAAAGGTTGCAAGTTCTTTCTTGAGTAGTAAAAGCTAGCTTGATGGTTTTTTATGGTTGTTTTGGTTGTTACGTTGTGGAAATTTTTGGAAACCCTAAGTGTTTTGGGGGAGGTGCTGTCCATTTGGAAACTTGAGAGGGAAAGATGTATTTGAGTGGTATAATGTATGAAAAGTAGTTGGAAAGCAAGGATATACATGTATATGAAAAGAAAAGTTGAAAAATCCAAACTTCCCTCTTTTGTGCAGTTTTTCGAAAAATCAAAAGAAATATAGGGAGTGTGATTTTCATGATTCTAATGCTTCCAATGGCTTCAAAATGAGGTTTTGTGTAGGGTAAAAATAAGGAAGGGATTTTAGAAGCTTAAGGGACCATAAAACCAAGTTTTGAACCTTTAGGGTTCTTGTAAAGTTAAAGGGGGCATTGTTACGTTTTTGCAAGTTTTATGGCATCTTGATGGTTGTATGTTCATATGAATATTATGCCATGATCTTTAGGGATTTGAGACCCTCAAGAGCACACTTGGAAAGGATCCAAGAGAACTTTGAAGTTTAAGTAAAAAGGAAAGTAAAGCTAAAGGTAGTAAGACTACTAACTCTTCAAAGCTATTTTATGAACTTGTATGAATGGTGCATTGTTTATGATATAAGAGTTTGTGTTATGTGTATGGTATGTGACTTTGATTGCTATGACCATATGCATGTTAATGTAATGTTTGAATATGTCACATGTATCTTGCTCATACACACTTCTTAAAAAGTATTACATGCACATTCACAAGTTTTTGTTAGTTAGTTTTGCTATTAGGATTTGCATAAATCTCATTATCCCCTAACTAACCATGTAGGTGGAAGCTCAAGCAAGGGTAATAACGAGGTTATTGATGGTTGAAGATGATGTTCTTACTTGAGTGAATGTTTGTATAAATATTGTTAAGTGGTGGAACTTGTTTTGCAAGTTGATGGATTATTATAAGCCATAAACCCCAAATGAGGTATTAAGTGAATATGTGATTATGCATGTATGAAAATGGGCTAAAAATGCTCAGGAATGGTAAAGAGATAATAATGCATGATAGAGGTGGGTTAGTGAACCAAAAAGAAGTTTTTATGAATTTTAAGAAAAGTTGGTTTTCAAAGCTAAAGGGTTCCAAAGGCCTTGGAAACTGACCTGTTTTGGACGTCA
Source organism: Vachellia pachyceras (assembly GCA_025593235.1). Classification (NCBI taxonomy): domain Eukaryota; kingdom Viridiplantae; phylum Streptophyta; class Magnoliopsida; order Fabales; family Fabaceae; genus Vachellia; species Vachellia pachyceras. Next base: position 33,869 of record JANTPZ010090989.1, on the reverse strand, counting down.
ATGAAAAATAGAAAACGAGCTCCAAATGAGCTGAAGCTTTTCAGTTAAATACTAAACATCCTGAGCTTTAAAATGATACAAATTTTGCGAAATTTGGATGTGTATTCCATGATATATGATTTTTCAAAGTTAAGGGAAAAATCTGGGAAAAACTGAAAGTAACCATTTAAGCTACAAACTTGACGGAATAAACTGATTCAAATGGGAAAATATTGGAACCAATGATTATTTTTTCCATATATATCACTTAATAAGCTAAATTTAGAAATTGGAACCACTCCATTTTGATTTTTCTAGAATTAATTATGAATTTTTAAAGTTGGGCTAGAAATCTGGAAATTGGGCGAGTGAACAGTAACAGCGTTTTTAAAGAAAAAGAAAAATTTTCAAGTTCACTAAAAAAACTAATTTGAGTTATCCAATATCCAAGAGTGGTTCATAAGTGATCCAATAAGAGGATATAGATGGATAAATAGAAGGTATTACAAAGATAGACAGCAATAATAGGCTTGAAAATAAAAGGGGGAACTTGAGATATTTCTTTTCATTGTTTGCTATCCATTTCTTGATTGTCATTTTAATTTTTGGACATATAATTATATTCTATTTACAAATTTCTTATGAATGTGGAGGCCTCATTTAATGCAAGTTTGCAAGTTGTGTTTGGGGGAAAACTACACACATGTTTTCATTTCATTGTTTAATATTACATCGGTACTTAATTTGAGAATCGATTAATTTTTTAGATATTAAATAAGGTTAAATACTAATATATTTATCATTTTTCCAAACAACTCGTATGACTAATAAATTAATATATAATTTAATAATATACATAAATATTTTATAATATAGTTTATAATTAAAAAATGTATTTAACTTTCTTAATATTTAAGAAAAATTAATTAATTTTTATATTAAGGACTAGCGTTAGTAATTGATGTCACTCTTTGATATGCCCTAGACTTTTTTACAATGTCAAGTTTTATTTCTAATGTATTTTACAATTTTGTTTTCTTAAAAATTAGGAAGAATATTTTATATATCTAACTTGTTTTGCAGATTATGGAATATGGACGTGTCATTTTATGGAAGAGTCTACAGAATAATATTTTGTCGTACATATGTCTCTAAGCATTTTTTTTTTTGCATAACCTGTAACCAATTCTCAACAATACATAAACGTCTCTAGTTTTTATTTCTAATGTATTTACAATTTTGTTTTTTTTTTAAACTAGGAAGAATATTTTATACATCTAACTTGTTTTACAGATTGTGGAATACGGACGCGTCATTTTATGGAAGAGTCTACCAGGAAATAGTATTTTATCGTACATATGTCTCTGTAACTAATTATAAACAAAGCATAGGTCTTGCTTCGAACATGTTTAGAAAAGTTAAAAGTATGTTTAATATTATTTTTCTATAAAAATGAAATAATTTACTTCACAAATTTACTTATTAAATAGTAAAAATATTTCTCCCCACGATCCATAAACGTCTCTAGTTTTCTTCAAATATGGCAACGAAATGCCTCTAATTTCCCACTTTATGTGTGGAAACCAAAATAAAGATCTCTTGTTTTCCACAAATATATCAAGACATTCACATTACGTGTTGAATATTCAACTTATGCAAAAGACATCCCTGAACCTAAATATATAAAAAAATAATAAGAAAAAATTAGGTGTAACATAATTTCAGTGGTTGAAACTTCTCTTTAGTTAAGACTTAAACTTGTTACGTTAAAGATGAACTGTATCCATTCAAAAACTTGAATACTTAAAATACATGGAAAAATCTACAACACTGAAAGCGATATAAAGAACAAAGATAAATATCTCTAGTTTTCGACATTACTTAAATCTTTGGTAGAGAAAATGTGGCCTCCAAAGCTAAAGAGCTTCATAATCATAATTAAATTGGACCATGACGACCATGGTATGCCTTATTTTATCACATTGTCATTCCCGTTTGAATTGGTGGTAAACAACTATGATTTTAGATAACTGAGATTTGTATAAGTGACACCATTATAAGATGGTGATATAACATCTCCTTCTAATGCCCCCTTTTAAAATATACACTACTAGAAAATCATATATTAACAAGGAAAATTAGCGACGATTTTGGTATTCCTCTCTAAATAGTCTAATTAGCGAGGAATTTAGCGAGGATTACAAAATTCCTCTCCAATTTTTAAATTAGCGAGAAAAATTAGCGACGACTTAGATTTTCCTCTCTAAATTTCCCAATTAACGATGAATTTAGTGAAGAATATTGAATTCATCTCTAATTTTTTAAATTAGCGATGACTTATATATTCCTCTCTAAATTTTCTAATTAGCGAAAAATTTAATGAGGAATATTAAATTCCTCTCTAATGAGAGAATTTAAATGAATTACTTTCCCCACTAAAATTTCTAGCGAGGATTACAAAATTCCTCTCCAATTTTTAAATTAGCGAGAAAAATTAGCGACGACTTAAATTTCTCTCTCTAAATTTCCCAATTAACGATTAATTTAGTGAGGAATATTGCATTCATCTCTAATTTTTTAAATTAGCGATGACTTATATATTCCTCTCTAAATTTTCTAATTAGCGAAAAATTTAATGAGGAATCTTAAATTCCTCTCTAATGAGAGAATTTAAATGAATTACTTTTCCCACTAAAATTTCATATTACCCCCCCCCCCCCCAAAAACCAAATTTTCCCTCAAAAATTCATTTCCCTCCAATCCGTAAGTTGCCAGTGAGTTTCTAGATTCATCGTTCAAATGCTTCACTTCGTCTCTCCTCAGCCATCACCCTAGAACACCCCAAATCCTCCATGCCCTCGTCGTCTCCATTTTCTCACCCTAACTCTTGCCGCAAACCCAGACGACTCCATCCAAAGACACATCCTTCCAGATATAATCGATCCGAGGTACTCATAAATCAACCCTTGAAGGATTTTTCTCATCATTAAGCCTTAAATCCATCCAGACGACTCAGTTTTCATCATCATCAACCTCCTCTCAGCAGAATGAAACAAGTTTTGTGCTTTCACGATTTCTTACTCATTCGCTGGCTTGTTCTTAGATATTCCATTTTTGCCTAGATTTGTTTCCATTATCTCTGTTTGGTTTGATCCTATGGTTCGAGTACTTCGCCTCTGATTGAAATTTGGCTGGAAACAACTATTCCTGATTTTAAATATGTGCTTCATTGAATGTTGTTTATTCTTTGATGATGAATAGATAGTCTGAGAAATTATGCCCCTGAAAACAGCGAAGTTGAAGCAAAGGGCTTAGGTTCAATGGTGATCTAACAGAAAAGAGCAAGAAAAATTTCACTGCAATGGCGGTTGCTGATTTTGATAAAAAAGCATGCCCTACTGAGTGTTTGGTTTGGGTAATGAGATTGATGCATACGAAAATCCTGTCCAGTCCAGTATGCAAAATTAGTGGGAAATAATCCCAAGGCACTCTGTACGTGGAGCTTTTTGAGGGTGATATTGGTCTGGAGGTGAGCAGTTATTGGAATAATCATAACCCTATGTGGCTATGAACTTGTGCATCCTTATCCTCTTAGAGTATGTTGTTTTCCTGATGTTTCAGATGAGATAATGCAGAAGCAAAGAAACCCATAAATAGAGGCTAACTCCCTTCCATCCTAAATATTTACACTACAAATATTTACCCATAGAAAGAGTATATCATTTACATCCTACAGGCCAGAGGATTTTGAATTTCAAAAATAAATGTCTTAGGTTGAAGAAAAACAAATAATGAAATTTACTCAGCAAGATGAGCAGAAAATTTTACATTTTAATGTGGGCAGCAATTTACACCTTAGTGAGGCAAAATCTGTCCATATTCTGCCAAGCTGTTCGCTCTAAATCATGAGAGAATCCCATATAGATTCCATTAAATCTTCACATCAAGAGTTTATTTGCCACCTCTAATCAAATTCTCAAGATGTTCAATTGCATGAAATTTATAGTCTTTGTTTAGATGTTTCATAAGTGCACTGTGTGTACAAGAATCAGGCTCTATTTCCTTATCTACCATTTCCATATACAATCTTAAGGCCTCCTTCCAATAACCCATGTTGCAGTTCTCACTGATTAAAATAGTGTACGTATATTTATTTGCAGAAAGACCATGTACTTGTATCTCTGTGAAAAACTTGTGAGCTTGATCCATCCTTCTCACTTTGCAAAGACCGTTTATCAAAGCATTGTAAGTGATCACATTTAAAATCCATTCAAGATACATCTGGTTGTACCATAAGAGTCCTTGGTTCAGGTGTGCTTACATGCATTTTCTACTGTACAAAGAAACAATGATTTATTGGCAACATGTCTTGTTGATAGTTTCTTTTCACAGGGCTTTTTATGCTTACCATTTAAACTATGGCATTCAATAATTGTGATTGTGCATTATTGCTAGATATAAGCCCTCAATTTGCCAAATTTTCACACTGCTATTCTGGGTATTTGAAAGTTGGGTATGTGGTTCTTGTGGATTAGTCAATTTAATTGGTAAATCAGCTTTTGTTATTATACAAATGTAATGCGGGTATGATTTAGGATAGTCTTTATGCTTCATGAGTATTGAAGGAAAATTTTACTATTTTTAGATATTTGTTATTACTGTACCTAAAACCTGTTTGATTTGCAATAGAGCACCTTCTAGTTTTTGCTCTGCGAGATGATAGCCTTGTTGAAATGCAAGGTGAATCTGCTGGAGTTCACAAGGCAATTGAACTTATTGCAACTTATCTAAGAAAGTTCTTGGTCGAGCGAAGCATAGTTGGAGTATTAGAAACACAGGTAAGTGTTATTTTTGAAGTTGAAATCAATATAACGTGAATGGGCATAGTAGAAGTTTTTGCAGGCAAGTTATCTCTCCCATATCAGAATTTCTTGAAAGCGTTGGTCTAATTTAAGCATTATAGGCTTATCAAATACATGTCTTTATGCATATGGATTGCATACTAATTTCTTATTAAATAAGATTCTGATCGTAGGGTAGTTTTAAGATCCTTTCTATTAAAATAATGCATATAGTGGCGCAGGTGCTAATAATTTACTTGAGTGATCATGTGTGGTGACAGTGAAGATAATTCCAATGTAATTAATGGCTCAAATCCATTTGTTGGGCTAATGTTATTGACATGAATATTTTTTCCCCAAACAGAACAATATAGAAGGTGGTCGCAGAAAATGATGAATTCCTCCTTCCCCCTAGGTAGTAGTACTTAGTAGAAAGGAGGAACTCAACAACCTATATGCATGCTGAAAAAAGAGGACTGATTCTAACAGCTGACAACTGACCATTTTATGCATGCTGGACTCTGTCATTCAACAACTTACCTCCTATATAACTTTGACATTTGAAAATATGTTTGCAATCAGAAGCCTGGCTTGATCTTTGAATTTTGGGATCATATCTTAGTTGCTTATTCGTTTGTTTTCTCTGTTGAGTGAAAAATTGAAACACCATTCTCCTGCATTTCCATAAAGTACATAATAGCAATTTGCAGCCTTCCCCTAATTGCATGTGAATGAATCAAAAAAGTGTAAGTAACTACTGAAGGTAATATTCCTCTGCTCAACATCTCATAGAACTGTTTAAGCATGCACCATGTCTATATGAAATTCATGGAGATCTGTCTCCCTGATTGCTGATTTTTCCAATCTATAAAGTCATTAGATGATTGAAGTAAATCAGAAATCATAGATGGGTTAGGTGAATTCCTCCACTTTTCCGTTATCTGCTGCTTAAAGTTTCTTCTAACAGATTTTATAAAGTAATGACCTTACTAGGAAGAAGTTTTGTCTGCTTCGTATATAAGTGTTTTACTTTCCTTTCATTACTAGAAGAGCAAATGGAAGATAATATTTTGATCCTCAGATGTACCAGTTACTAACAGCTTTATTTAGCCTCGTTTCCTAAAAATTAGTTAGTTAATGCACAATGAACTCTCTAAAAAATAACAAAGCTGTTATGTACATTAATACTTATATCAAGCAACCTAAAGATGTTGCAAGAACTAAATTGCAACGAGTTCATTAGTCTATAATTAGAATGAGTGACATTGATAACTTTTAGCCTAATTCTTGGCCCTTCTACCTCTTGGCTTATTTGTACTTGTGCCTTTTCCAGACAGGAAAATCGGATCAAATGGTCAAAGGGATCATTCTATATTTTTATAAACTATTAAACCCATGTTATATACTTGTAATTAAATCATTAATCTTTTGTTGTATTGATAATCTATGCAGATCCTAATCTTATGGGAGCACTTTGATCGTTCATGTGTTATAACTTCTCAGATTGCTAATCTCGGTGAGAGCTTCATAGGTGTTGTACTTCTCTTTGTTTGTATAAAGTGGCTTAAGCATGGATAAAGGTACCTGGTGGGATAAAGAAAGTTCATGTTTATAGACTTGGATCACATTCTATCAAAGGAGTTAAAATGGATCACATCCATATTGGTTAAAATCACACAATGATTGTATTGTTTGGAGCTTCTAACTTTTATATGTATTATTTTTTAACTGTAAGACTTTTATCAGACATTAAGATATATGCTTATGGTTAAAGACATCGTGTACTTGATATTACTATCTAAAAGTTGATTTTCGGGTCAATTGTGTGATTGAATTGGGTTTGTTTATAAAACGTTTTGTGTAGTTGATTTATATTTAAAATCTGAGTTATTTAGTGATAAAATTGACAAATATGGTGATACTAAATTCATGTAATTGCTCATTTAGCGATGAAATATAACACATTTAGTGACGGAATTATTAAATGTATATATGCACATTTAGTGACGGAAGGGCCATAAGTTTTTTTTGTCATCTTCTTACTATATATGCTTTTGTAATAGATTGCCTTATTTAGGTTCAATTTCCTTTATGCAATACCCCTGCTTCTATTTCTATGTAATTGTTAAACTCCAAGCTCTCCTTGCCTTGTTATTCAAAAAAAAAAAAAGAATTCAGATACTTACTAATGCAATTGTATTCTATTCCGAGGGGGGACCAACAAGACGGATGATAAGTCACGCACTGTGGACCTTGGGTTTGAGGGCTGGAAACGCAGTAACTAGAACCTGAACAATTAAGATCAGCACAAGCTTGCTTCAACCATGAAACCTCAAATCCAGAGGAAAGCAGTGCATGAATATCGGCGTAGGACTTGATTCTTCCACCAAGCACCAATGTTTCCCAATCTGAGGCAATTGGGGTCACCGATATCAGACGGCACTGCGGTTGAAACTATTGAGCCAGCAAGTCTCCAGCGACAGCATAAAGATGCCTCCTCCTCCTTCGGATTCCCGATTCACACAGGGAGATGTATCCACATACGCTGCGTCCCCCCTCACTACTTCACCGCACTTCAGGTACCCCACCCTCTTGATTAATCTGTACCTCACAAATTTTGTTCCGTCGTTGTTAGAGTACTGGCGCTATAAGGATAAGACGAGTAATAATCAAAGTCGGGTTGGGGAAAGGAATGGAGAGGGAGGGAGGAGCAATTGCCCTTGTGAATGCCTTCATCTACGAGTCTGATTGTGAAGTTGTTGTAGTTTATTCCCAGAACCCTGTATCTTCCTACCACCGGGTATATCCCATTATACAATTCATAACTAGCATATATTCCCCCGCACGATGCGCGGGGAGCATGTTATCATGACATTGATCACACCACCCAAACTTTATTTATGATGTAGCTTCACACCATACAACTTAAAAAGTATTTCTTAGAGAAGAAGAAGAAAGCCTCCAGTTCTGTATCTTCACACCCATAGAAAAAACAGGGATAGCAGAATCTCGAAAGGCATTTATACAGGATAGAAAAACAGAGATAATGCAACTTAAAGGCATTGGGGTCATAGCTTAGGTTTTGGGCTTGTAAATGATATACCACAAGAAGCAATTTATGTGGTAATGCCTACTAATTTAACCAATACAAGTTTTCCCCAAAACTAAAAGAGGCTATATCTTACAAGCAGAAACTACATTCCTATATGATGAAGCACTAGCTGTACTGAATCATTTGCTATATATGATGATTTTGAACAAAAAATTTATAAATAACTGAAGTTTTATTCCAAAACAGATGACATGAAATCATAAAAAGATAATCATATCTAGCATGATACCATAGTTGGAGGAGTTTGAGAAGCATCTGAAGTTCGGCTTTGAGATTTGGAAGTAAGATTTCTGAGAAAGAGATTGTCCATCATATTTCCCATGATACGTTGACCAAATGTTTGACTTCGCTTGACGCCTCCAGCATATGCAGGTCTGGGAGAACTTCTAGATGGTGAAGGCCTATTGTAATTAATGATTCCATAATTATGATCAAACATTTATTTATTCTTCATTTACCCCATGTATCCCACTTTCATTTTCTTTCCAACGTCAGTTCAATGCGGAAAGAAACTTGAAATTTGTGATTTCACATCCATAATGGTTTTCCATTTTCACAAATTTATACTATGTCCATTTAATGTTTTTGATAGTACCCCTAACCCTAAAAACATACATACGAAATTTATTAAATATTTTGAAAAACCTAACCTTCATATCGATTTGAATTTGTTTGGGATCTTGAAACTTCAACTCCATCAAAATTTGTATTTGAGAAAGCTCGAGGGGATAGCTTACCGTTATAACTAACATTGACATTAAGCTGACGGACACCCATTGCTTCATTGTCAATAGACTTTACAGCAGGACTATCACCCGCATTGGTATCTAATCTATGCCTCCATAATTTCTCATATTTTCAATGCTAAAGGAATTAAGCAACTCAAGTGGTTGTGTTGTATATGCAGCATCACTGGAGATCAAAGTTAAATAGACAGACCCTGTTTATAAGGGCTTCACCACAGAAGATCTTTAGAAAAACAAAATAAAATGTACCTTATGCTCTTCGGAAGTGTCTCCCAGTCAGCTTCACTGAACCGTTGTCCCCCAACTTCAATTAGATGAACCAAGGCACCAAGAGATATTGAGACCACAGTTTGATCCGGCTTTTTGGCACAATCTAACAGCAAGGCTAACAGAGCTGGTAGCAGAAAACAAACTTCCTGGAAGAAAGTTGTCTTATAGGTAATCTTTTTAAACATGGCCATAACTAAATAACTGACAAGAAAATTTAAAAATTGAATTCAAATCCTTCATTTAATTTGGAGAAGTTAATCCTTCAAGTTTAAGGTATCAAACTATCAATGATGTAAGTGCATCAATTCTTTTTAATAGCAAAGGTACATCTACAAAAATAGTATTTCAGATAAGCACCTTCATCGGTCCCAAATAATGAAACCTTGACAAGTAATTCAGTTATTTATATATTTTTTGTTCAAAAGTACATATTCATCATATATGGCAAATGATTCAGTACAGCTAGTGCTTCTCTTTCCTGTATATCGCAGGAAAGACAAATGTCATTATAGGGGACATGTTCTACTCACACAGATATTTTTGAAGCTGACTATCCTATATATCACAGTGAAATCCTCCCACATTCTAAGTAAAAACAAATAGTAAAATCGTATCAAAGAGCCCGCATTCTCTATTGCTATTACTTAGATGAATTTAAGCTTAAAGCATGCTCATCCACTCTGACACCACCTAAGGCCCCAATTAATTCAGAGCCCACATTCTCTATCCTTTACAACCTCATTCACATCATATAATCTCAAGTAAAAACAAATATACAGATGGAAAATTACCGTATCAAACAGAAACATGTGATCATGTGAAAATGCAGAGTAAGAGCATAATGGAAAGTCCAAGAAAAATGTCCAGATGAAGATACTGTTAATTTAAGGGAACCCATTTCAAGAGAAATAAAAAACCTTTTGTTATGTTAAGCTGTTTGACAGCTTCATCCTTCAAAAAACCTTTTACCCCTGTTCGAGGAGGAGATCGATGGCTTCATCTTCATCAGCGGCATCAAATCGACTTACGAAGGAAAGGATCTCATTAAGAGCGTCTACTTTAAGAGTGTACCCTCTGATCTTACGCTTGCTCTGAACCTTCTTCCTCGTCGTCAATGCACTCATCTCTTCCTGTCTCTGCGGCCGCTTACTGGAGTATTCGGCGGGAAAGGTATGGCAAGATAGGAGGAGAAGGGAAATGCCGGAGGAGATGGGTTCACCATTTTGTGAGGAGGAGTACAAGCGCGAGGCGAGAGGGAGCCTCTTTTGCTTGTTTTCTTACTGGTCTAATGCTTCCTACCCATTCGAACTCACATTTTGCCGTTTGGTGCAATGCATAAACCAACAAGCCGCGAGTCCTCAAGGCGAGAGGGAGCCTCTTTTGGATGTGAGTGAGAAAATGGCGGCCGTTTTGAAATTTAAAAATTTCCTTATGAACAGTGACATGGTGGATGTGTATTATAAGATATATTGATGATGATAATCATCATCATTATAATCAGGTAAAGGAAGGAGGGGGATGTTGTTTTCACAGTCTAGCTGGTAGCTGCTGTTGCCGCAGTGGGGTAGGTCATCTCGTAGTCGGAATGGGTATGAGATGTTTGTGATAACGCCACAACGAGAAGGATGGCACGATCTGTTGTCTACTTGAGAACTGCTCATCATAGCTCCCTCCATTAGAAGAAGCAGAGACAGCCACAAGTCTACCTAACTTCCTTTCTCTCTTTCCATGGCACACTTGCTGCCTGCACTTACGATTTATGTTAGCAACAAGATCCCCCCAGAGATCCAACCCCTGACCTCCCAACTATGTTAGTGCTGGTGATTATTATATTTACATGACTTGATTTTCTTTGCTCTTTTACACCACCTATTTTTGCCCTTTCTTCTTAAAAAGAAACTTAATTCTTAGATAAAAATATTTTAAAACTAATTATGGAAGGATAGATGAGGATCATACACGCAACGTGGAATAAGTAATCATGACTTTACAAACACCTCGTTAATTAGTTAGATGTAGTGTTTGACACGTCAATGAAATTTTAGAGTCTATGTGTATGTTTGGGAGGAACTTCTTCCTAACGGTACATGCAAGTGAAGACAAAATCATCTCTAAATCTGTAAATTCTTCTTAAATTTCGTAAATTCTTCTCAGAATCTGTAAACTTATTTCTTCCAATGGATTCCCAAACACACCCTATGTAAGGCTTTGAGTGCTGGTTAATGCATTAATGAAGAGACAGAGACAAAAACAGTTTTTTTTTCCAAAACCACTTAACTCATCAAGCAAAATGGTTGATCATTAGCTAACCGCAAAACAAAAGGCAAAACCAAGTTATGTTTTTCAATTTTAAATTGTTCAAAAAATTAATACAATATTTTAAAAAATGTGAAATTTTTGCAATGGATACATAGATAATCTCAACCCAAGTTCGGTTTAATATTTTGTGAGATTTATGAATAATCTATCTTTAGCCCACTCCATTTAATCTTTGAGGAATTTAACACCTGGTGCATGGAAGAATTGCTCTTAATCTTTTTCTGGAAATGGTCAAAAGCTAAAACATTGGACCACAACAATTAATGAACTGAATTTTCAAACACTCCAACTTCTTGCATGGTAGTAATATCTACATCCCACAGTTCCCTATCTTTCTTTGCCCGAGTCTTCATCAAGCTAAGTCAGTCAACTAGTCATTCAATTGTATCAAACCAATCCAATTAACTTAGAACTATTTTTATATTTCTTTTCTAAAGAAAAAACTGATGAAGTTGATTTGTGGAATTTGAATTTTCTTCTTAGATTTTTTTTTAAAAGAAAAACCTATAGTCACGCAAAATACTAGTCATTGCTGCAAAAGTCTTAAGAAGTTAAAAAAACCATTACTCCAAAAAAAAAATGGAAAACAAGTGTTTTAAATTTTCAACATTATATAGATATTTGATTGAGAAATCGACCAATATAAAAATGAAACTCTTAGAAGTATAAAACATTTTGGACAATGTCAACAAGGTTTCTAAATTGTGTGTAAAATATTGCCCCATCACAACAGAATGGATCTCTACAGTTACAAAACAAGTAGAAAGATATGATAAGATATCAAAAATTAGAGTAATTATAAAAATTCATTAAATTTGAAAATGTTGCCGAAAACGCATGCCTCTCTAATACTTTATACTCATCTAGTCATATTTATAGGGTGAGGATGAAAGATTTTATTTGATTATATTTATAAGTTATCTCACTAAATTTTTCATATAAATATACAATTTTACCTTTTATTTAGGGTTAATGTGCAATTTTAACAATTAAATTTTGCGTTGGAGCGTCTAGCACCATAAATTTTAAAAATGTGCAAAAATATACATAACGTTACAAAAGTGGTAAAAAAAACACTGTTAATTCAACTGTGACTTTTTTTTGTGGGCCCACAAAGTCACATTTTCCCTCTCTGTCAGCCACGTCATCTTCTTCATTTTTTTTTTCTCTTTCCCTCTCTCTTCCTTCTCTTCTTCTTCATTTCTTTCTCTCTCCCCCTCTCTCCAAAGACGCAGATTTAACGAAGCTCCGCTCCCTCGATGCATGCTTTTAAATATGTTCCGCCCAAGAACAAGTTACACGAGCTGTTCCAAGTATGTACATAGTGATATATATAATCATTAATGAAGCTGGTTGTTTTACTTGTAGATCATCAATTTACATTTACTTCATTAATGGACACAGACCTTATCATAGTATTAATGCAGATAGAGCAGCAACGCCTTCTGGCAGCTGCAGTGAGATACCCAGTAGGAGCAGACTAATTAAATCACCGTAAGATCGCTGCTAGGTCCCAAAGTAGTAATGTCATCAGCCAAAAATTCCAACTAACAATTAAGCGAAGATTCCAGAGCAGAAAACCCATGATTGATCACTTGTTATGAGATGTTTTTGTGATTATAAATCACTTCTTTAAAACCTTGTAGTGATTCTTTGTATTAAGTTGAACTAAGTAAAGTGACACGTATCATCAAGTGATATATCTATTGAATGCAAAAGCTGAACGTGGGATTGGGTTGATTGGTACTTTATAATTAGGAGGTTTATCATTAGTGTTTTTGTTTCTGGTTTAGAGGGGAAGCAGGGGGTGGCATCTTCTTCATCATCATCTTGACCACTATTACTGTCTCTGCGTGTCTGTGTGCCCACTTTCTTTTTTGATTAAAACTGAATCAAATCTTGGCAAAGTTATAGTTCGTACCTACTAGTCTTCTACTAGCTTTTTTTTTTTCGGCCACAATACTAGTCTACTACCAGAGCGCGACGATGACGACAAGACAATGGAGGCGCTGCATGGAGATATGGATCGGGGGCTGGCCTGTTTTGACGCTTGTTGGGAAGGAGCGAAGCCATGATGCGTTGTTGTTTGACGGGAGCTTGCAGGCCACAAATGAAATCGTCGGCTGAAATCAAGCTCGACGGCATCAATTTCCCCACCGCAGACAGCCTCCTGCGTGGCTGAGAGGGAGAGGAAAATAGGAAGTAACCAAGGATAATGACGTGGCTGAAAGAGAGGGAGAAAACTGAATTTTGTGGACCATAGATAAAAAGTAACAAACCTTTGATGGGTGACGTTGTTGTTTTTTTTATAAATTTTATAACATTATATGTATTTTTGCATCTTATCAAACTTTATGGTACTAAAGACTCGTGACGTAAAATTTAATTGTTAAAATTGCATATTAACCTTTTTATTTATTATGTGTTATTGACTTTAATATCATGTGTTATAGTGGATATTCGTATTAAATAGGATAAAATAAAGAAATTTTTAAGTGTTATTGATTTAAGATTTTTTTACATTTTGAAAGTGAATTACATAAAAAAGTATGAAATAAACGTTTGGTTGAATAACTGTCTCTACTATTTAGAGCGCAACGAATCAATTCAGAAACTTCCCAACAGAAAGAAAGTTTAAGTGTTTAAGAAAAGTCATAACATATTTTTACGATCATAAATCCATGTGTCAATTTTGAAAGCAAGCTTTAAATTTCTTTTCATCTAAAACGTTATAGGTGTCTATATTTTAATAAAAATTTAAGTTATTTTATTCTTTGAGTAACCAAAACCTAAAATTTAAAACTAAATTTCGCATATATTAATTGACTCAATCAAGTTGATGTGACCCTGCTATGTATAGGATATAATGTCACTTTATAATCAACTCTAAATCTTCATAATATCATGCTCATTGAACATCAATCTTCATAGATCTTGTGGATTTCTATCATCAATGCATTTTGAAGTGCCATTTCAGCTTGATTGAATGATGATGTGCCATTATATCTTACATGGTGAAACCTCCTCAACTTAATTGGGTTAACTAACGTTGGGGTTGAAATTGTTACACTTTTATACTTTTGGTACAACATTAGATATATTTAAATCTTATAGGGTGGCATTGCACTTAAAAATACTTCTGGGTACCCAATGATCATTCACAAAAACTTTTTCAGCAAAAATGATCATTAATTAACCCTATTTTGTATTTGATGCCTTTCCAGGATCATATTATGATGCATCCTATTAACCAATTAATTCGTTTTGGATTTGGTGCTGAATTATTGTCCCTGATATCCCTTCCAACACAAGTCTCTCTTGTAGGAATGCTAGCAGGAACTTCTTATCTAGATTAAATTTTAATTTCATCCCATTTTGTATATTCACATTAAGGTATAGCATTAAATAATATCTCTTGTTTGATTAAAAAAATATCTTATTTTCTTTACTATACATGATATATATTTGACGGGTTTAGTTTCTCTCATTTTCATCTTTCTCATTTTCTTTTCAGAATCTAGTGCTTACCCTTAAATAAAAATTTATAAAACTATGATAATCAATAGAAATAAATAAATTTAAACAATCAGAATATGATCTACATGATTTATAACTGTAGTATATTCATGATAACAAAATTTTAACTTACAATTATTATAATAATATTTTTAATAGACTAAATCTGAACTATCATCTATTGTTTGATGATGGAAATGTGATTCTGATTAGATTATGAGGAAAATAAAAAGGGGAAAATCGGCTTTTAGAGAAAGACTTTTTCACAAAATCAGAATGCTTTGTGAGGTCAACTGCGAGAATAACACGTTTCCATGCTGATAGAAAACTCGTCTCCTCCTATAAAGTAACACACCTCAATAATTATTAAATAAAGACATATTAATGAAATTCTTGATTCTTTAGGTTGATCTGTATTTTAATTTAGATCCCTTAAATATAAAATCAGTGATTTTGGCCCTCAAAAGGTAAATTTATCAAGATTTTTATTAGATTATATGGGTTAATATTTTCAATAAAATGAAATTTAGGAGATTAAAACTAAAATGCGAATAAATTTCAAAGAGATATATTAACCCCGAAGACGGCCAACAATAATAGGCTTGAAAATAAAAGGGGGAACTTGAGATATTTCTTTTCATTGTTTGCTGTCCATTTCTTGATTGTCATTTTAATTTTTGGACATATAATTATATTCTATTTACAAATTTTTTTTATGAATGTGGAGGCCTCATTTAATACAAGTTTGCAAGTATGTGTGTTTGGGGGAAAACTACACACATGTTTTCATTTCATTGTTTAATATTATATTGATACTTAATTTGAGAATCAATTAATTTTTTGGATATTAATTAAGAT
Source organism: Vachellia pachyceras (assembly GCA_025593235.1). Classification (NCBI taxonomy): domain Eukaryota; kingdom Viridiplantae; phylum Streptophyta; class Magnoliopsida; order Fabales; family Fabaceae; genus Vachellia; species Vachellia pachyceras. The sequence continues at coordinate 18,228 of JANTPZ010090989.1, read as the reverse complement.
CAAGTACTAATATATTTATCATTTTTTCCAAACAACTTCATCTAACTAATAAAATGATATATAATCTAATAATATACTTAAATATTTTATAATATATCTTATAATTAAATAATGTATTTAACATTTTTAATCTCTAAGAAAAGTTAACTGATTTTTATATTAAAGACTGGAGTTAATAATTGATGTCCCTCTTTGATATGCCCTAGACTTTTTTACAATGTCAAGTTTTATTTCTAATGTATTTTACAATTTTGTTTTTCTTAAAAATTAGGAAGAATATTTTATATATCTAACTTGTTTTACATATTGTGGAATATGGACGTGTCATTTTATAGAAGAGTCTACACGGAAACAGTATTTTGTCATGCATATGTCTCTGTAACCAATTTTCAACAATGCACAAACGTCTCTAGTTTTATTTCTAATGTATTTTACAACTTTGTTTTTTTAAAATGAGGAAAAATATTTTATATAGTATATATCTAACTTGTTTTACAGATTGTGGAATACGGAAATAGTATTTTGTCGTACATATGTCCCTATAACTAATTTTCAACAATACATATGCCCTATTTCAAACATCTTGGGGAAAAAAAAGTTAAACATCCGTTTAATATTGTTTTTCTGTAAAATAAAATAATTTATTTAACACATTATCTCTTAAATGATAGAATCATTTCTTCACCGCATTCCTCTATTCCCACACGGATCCATCAACGTCTCTAGTTTTCCACAAATATGGCAACGAAATGCCTCTAATTTCCCACTTTATGTGTCGAAACCAAAATAAAGATCCCTTGTTTTCCACAAATATATCAAGACATTAACATTACGTGTTGAATATTCAACTTATGCAAAATACACCCTCCAATCCATTCCACACTCAATATAATTGTAATCGTCTTTGCATGTTAAAGTTTGAGTTATCAAAACATTGAAAACTCTTTTCCCATCTACCTCCATCTTAATCCACAAACTATTCTTACTTACACGTCTCCTATCTTTCTCTACATGTATAGTGAGAATTAAATAAGGGTGAAATTGAAAAACAATTGTTATTAACTTCACAGTGGACTTACATTCCAGAGAAAAAAACACTAACATACCATTAGAGTGACATGCCATCCATATCCTCTCAAATAAAAATATATTCCATTGATCTTTTTTTTTGCGGATTTCACGAGTATCTATTCCATTTGATTATGGGGGAAGATTTAAATCAAGAGAAATTGATGGGACATGAGAATCACTTAAAAATAAAAGTGATTGGATTTCTCATATTCAGGTCAGGCTAAAAATTAAAGCATACTCTACAGTTGGACTTATATGGAGGAGGACAAGAGTGGTTGTGTGTGGACGACGAGTTGGAAGAACGGAAACGGAGGATTTGAACCTAAATATATAAAAATAATAATAAGGAAATATTAGGTGTAACATAATTTCAGTGGTTGTAACTTCTCTTTAGTTAAGACTTACACTTGTTAAAGATGAACTGTATCCATTCAAAAACTTGAATACTTAAAATACATGGAAAAATCTACAACACAGTAAGCGATATAAAGAACAAAGATAAATATCTCTAATTTTCCACATGACTTACATCTTTGGTAGAGAAAATGAGGCCTACAAAGCTAAAGAGCTTCATAATCATAATTAAATTGGACCATGACCATGATATGTCTTAGTTTATCATATTGTCAGTCCCGTTTGAATTGGTGGTAAACAACTATGATTTTGGATAATTGAGATTTGTATAAGTGACACCATTATAAAATGGTGATATAACATCTCCTTCTAATGCCCGTTTTTAAAATGTAGACGTGATAAGGTCATTAATACGAGATTGAATATCATCCCACGTCCATTTTAACAAAAATGATCGTAAGAGGAGTGTCCCCTCCCACATACCTTGATTATAAGTGTTGTTGGTTAATCGTAATTTCTGTTTATATACTTTTTTCATACACTTTGACAATATTTATTCTATTTGGATTTTATTAATTAAAATGACTTATGAGTATATAATTACGAAAAAGGTATCATGCTAATAAAGTTGCTGATATTTTCATAATTATATTTGACAGTAATGATTATAAAATATAATTTAATAAATGACATGAATATTCAACTACTGTTGTCATCTTATAAATAACAATTTAAGAATTTATGCAAATTACAAGTATTAACATTAAGTAAAAGAAATTTATATTAAAACTCATTAGCAATTTAATAACATGAGTACGAAAATAAAATCGAGTGATCAAAATTATAAATAAAAATAATATTTATATAGCAAAACTTGATCAACATCAACATTTCCTTCAAGATATACTTTAAAATTAATACATATCACAACTTTTATCTAAAAAATCAATAGTCAAACAAACAAGATTTCTACAACAGATTTCATCCAAAAAAATCAATAGATTTGATATCTACAAAAAAATAATAGTGCTGATAACTAAAAAGGAGAAAGATATAAAAATATAACGACACAAAGATGTATCTTTAATATTAATAAATATCACAACTTATAGGAAAAAAATTAATAGAGTTTATAAGAAACATATAAAGATATTGAAAAATTGGCTATTGATGCTGGGAAATAAATTGGCTATTGAAAAATGGTCAAAAGCTAGTATAGTTTTAAAGTGTAGGTCGTTACTTAATTGTTTATTGGTTTATTACCTTGATGGGGATTGTACTTTAATAATATAGCATCTCATTTTCATTATTAATTTTGTAGTAACTATATGTTTATTTAAAATTACAAATTACTCAATTTAATCTATAAATAAATTTCTAATAAAATGTGATATTAATTAACTCAAAATTCAGTGACCACATCTAGGTGAAAGATCGGGCCAAGTAAATAAAATTTTGTTAATGATATGTTGCAAATAAAATTTCAAAGTGATGATCCTTCAAAACCATCATATGATGTAAATCTTTTAATTTTCAAAGATATATATTGTCAAACACTATATTTGATATTTATTACAAGAGATTTTTTAAGACATTTAAGTATTAGCACATTCTTTGATCCATTAAATTTACTCTCATTTTGATTTTGCTCCTTTAACTTTAAAATCAATGGTGGTTCAGATTTTTAGTGGATAATAGGGACCGATGTTTCAATAAAAATAAAACTTGAGGAATCGAAACCACTAATATTAAACTTGAGAAACCAAAACGAAAATGAATGCAGATTTGAGGGACCAAAGATTTTATTAGCCATATTTAAAGACTGAATACCTATGTGTATTATTAGTTTGTATATTAATTTATAAGTCAGACATGTTAGTTTCAAAACATAATAAATATATTAGTTAATTAGGTTATTTATCTTAAAAAATCAGCTGACTCTTATATTAAGAATAAGATGTATAAATAGATTTTGAGTTAGAAAGAGTTAAGCACCTTAATTTGCACATATCACACACATCATTAATTGTTAATAATGAAAATAAAATGCTGAACTATTATTAAGACAAAAACCCAAACCACAACAATAACTAAATATTTCCATCAAATGCAAATATGATCAGTTCAGAAGTTCCAATAGGTACAACTAGCTTTAACATCTTTTCAATTACAAGATGTTAATTCCCATTACTTGTGCCTTCACCTAAACTATTTTGAGAATGTACTGGAACAATGGTTGTTGTTTCATCATAGCTTGATATGGCATCCACTAAAACTGTCTCATTAGGATATAGAGATGGTTTTGGAGGCATTTCAAGGCTATCCACATCATTTGCTTCTAACATCTCTATTACTTTATTCATTGAAGGACGATCAGTGGGCTTCAGCTGTATGCACCAGAGTGCTACTATGAACATCTTCTTTACTAGATCCTTCTCTTCTTCCATCAAATCTTCCATTTCAATATCTTTATTATCATTAAATTGGTCGTAAATCCACAAGGGAAAGTAAAGTTGGCTTGAATGTTCTGCATGCGGATTCAAATTCCTTCTTTGACTAGTCATTTCCATCAAAAGCATCCCAAAACTATAAACGTCGGCCTTGTAAGACACTCCCCCGATATTCTTGTAGAACAACTCAGGAGCCATGTATCCAATTGTTCCCCTCGCCGCGGTCAAAGTGACGATACTATCATCAACGGCGTATAATCTTGCCAGTCCAAAATCCGAAATCTTTGGAGTGAAGTTGTCATCAAGAAGAATGTTATGAGGCTTGATATCAAAATGCAATATTTGCATGTCACACCCATGATGAAGATAAGCAATCCCACAAGCCACACCCAAAGATATTTCATATATCTTATGATAACTCAATAAGGTGTCTTCCTCTTTACGGAAAATATATTTATCCAAAGACCCATGGGACATAAATTCATAGACAAGAGCACGTTTAGTTCCTTCCACACAGAATCCAACAAGGTGTACCACATTGAAATGGTGTATCCTCCCAATAGTCGCCACTTCACTCATAAATTCTTGGCCATTAGCTTTATTGCATTTACCCAACATTTTGATAGCAACATTAGGTCCACTCCTTAGCTTTCCTTTGTACACAGTGCCAAAGCCTCCTTCACCTAACTTGTTCTTGAAACCTTCAGTCATTGTCTTCAGATTCTTGTAAGAGTATCTTATTGGAATGAGATCATGGAGTCTTATAAAATCTTCAATATCTTCATATATTGATAAGTGTCTTCTACGACATCTATTGAACATCAATGTAGAGAGGAGTACAACACCAAACAATAATCTGATTCCGATAAAGGGAAAAAGAAATCTTCCAGTGAATGCTCCTAATTTTATCAGAAGCTTTGATGGCCTAGAATCGTAGAAAGTTTGGTCGTTTATATACATGCTCACTATCCTGTTTAGTCCTGTAAATGTATATCTCATTGAGTGAAAAACAAATGAAAAAAAAGTGTCTAGGAAAATATGATTGGTTTGGTACCCAAAAAAAAAAAAAGATTGGCCTACTATGGGATTGAGAAGCTTGATGTCAGGCTAGACTAAATAAAGAAAAAAAAACAGCTAAGAATTCACCTTAGAATATGTATATTCAAAAATGTAAATAAATTTTTTAAAAGACTAGAGAAATTTGTGCCGTAAATCGTAGGTCATAGGACCTTACCTTTCAGAACTCCATGGAGATAATCTGTAACAAATTCGTACGGAAGTCAAAAATAAAGGCAAAGGTGTGAATTACAACAAATAGCTATTAAAAGTTAAGTAGCTAATGAAACATGTTACCTTCTGCAAATATGCGTAGCCTTGGCAGCCTGCTTACTACATCGCCCAAAAATATAGAAAAACCTCGTGTTATTCTAACATCATAACCATGTAATAAGGAAGTACCAACAAGTAAATAAAAATTCATGATTTTTAACTAAATTATATATTTTATTCTTGATTTTGGCAAAAAAAAATTTACTCAGATTTGAGTTGTTGGACCCCTTAGTTGATTTTAATTACTATTGTTTAATTGTATAATTCAATGAGACTTTGGGAGCGATATGCTTGTTAAATTATGCATTTCTTTGTCTCACTTTCACCAACTCCTTTCAAAGTGAGATACCAAAACATTAGACCAGCTAAATGATCAAGAACTTGTTTGGAAGTCAGGTGAAAAATAACTTTTATAGAGTTCAAGGTAAAACCTAGGTTTTGGAGGATATATTTTAGGAAATATTTTTTATGGGTTCCAAGAAACGTCTGAAAAGATGATTGTGTTTAGGAAGTTATTGACTTTTGTAACAAAAAACAGTTATTAACTTTTACGGAGTTTGAAGTAAAAAGTGAGTAGAAAAAAGGAAAGAAAAAAGATGACAGGGAAAATTCAATAGGACAGAGAGGGGAAAGAGGCACAAGACAGAGGGGAGATGGGGGACAGAGGAGAAAGAGAACAAAAATAAATTAATAGACAAGAGAGAAGAGAATAATAATTAGAAGATAGAGTGTGGTGCAATAAGAAAATTACTTTACCATAAAACCTAGGTTTCCTAACTGGAGTCCAAACGAGTCTCTAATCATTACTAATAGAATTCTATAATTAAATTTTGAATGGTGTAAAAATAAATACAATATTTAAAAAATAATGTAATTTTAACAACATTAAATTTACTCCAACGTCTTTTATAAAGTTCAAATGACAACAAGTGAATTCCACATTAAAAAAGAGGTGGATGTTGAGCTAATTTAAAATGGTCGTTAAAATTGCATCATTTTCAATGGATCGTATATGTTTTTGAACCCCTCAAAACTTAATTGTGGTAGATCCTTGTAATGAAAAATTTATTACTAAAATTTCACATTAAACCATTGAATTAATATAATTTTAATTTTTTTATCTGAAATATCTATATATTTCTTTGTAATTGTCTCTAATCTTGCTACTAATCATAACACCCACAAACAGATTTTTTTTATGAGAGATTTCAAGTTCCAACTAATACAAACAGAAATACAATGAGGCGTGCTTCTATATATTTTGTATGCAAAAAAATTAAAATTGTGTTTTGCTCTCAATATATGATGAAACATGTCTTTTTACTTTCCACATGGTCTAATTATACAGAAGTCAAATAATAATAAGAAGTATATATTGACAAATTAATTCAAATGCGTAAGAAATGTCATGTTTATAATGCTGACTTGTGATCGAGATTTTTTGCTAATTAATTAATTAATTCATTAAGACCTCAAATTTATAAATCTCTGTAGGGAATTAGGGTATACATAGAATCAAATGATAAGGCGTCCCGTTAAGGAAGAAAAAACATGTTGGAATCTCAAAGAGTACTTGTTGAACGAAAACCTTTAGAACTTAAAACTCCGAAGGGATTATTTTTAGATCCAGAGTGGTTTCGTTTGGGTACGCTCTTTGCAAACTCAACAACATTAAAAAAAAAGGCCAAGAATAAGTTAGCATAGAATCAGTATTCAGATACTTACTCCTGCAATTGACTCTTATTCCGAGGGGGGTGTAACAAAACGGATAAGTCACGCACTGTGGACTTTGGGTTTCAGGGCTAAAAACGCAGTAACTCTTATATGAACAATCAAGATCAGCACAAGCTTGGCGCAACCATGAAAGCTCAAATCCAGAGGAAAGCAGTGTGTGAATATCAGCGTAGGACTTGATTCTTCCACCAGGCACCAATGTTTTCCAGTCTGAGGCAATTGGGGTCACCGATATCAGACGGCACTGCGGTTGAAACTGTTGAGCCAGCAAGTCTCCGGCGACGGCATAAAGATGGCCTCCTCCTCCTTCGGATTCGCGATTCACACAGGGAGACGTATCTACATACGCTGCGTCCCCCCTCACTGCTTCGCCGCACTTCAGGTACCCCACCTGCTTGATTAACCTGTACGTCACCAATTCTGTTCTGTCGCTGTTTAGAGTACTGACGCTATAAGGACGAGACGAGTAATAATCGAGGTCGCGTGGTTGAAAGGAATAGAGAGGGAGGGAGGAGCAATTGTCCTTGTGAATGCCTTCATCTACGAGTCTGATTGTGAAGTTGTTGTAGTTTATTCCCAGAACCCTGTATGTTCTTCCCACTGGGTCTATCCCGTTATGCAATTCATAACAATAATCAGGTAAAGGAAGGAGGGTGACGTTGTTTTCACAGTTTAGCTGGTAGTCGCGGTGGCCGCAGTGGGGTGGGTCGTGTGGTAGTCGGAATGGGTATGAGATGTTTGTGATAATGCCACAACGAGAAGGATAACACGATTTGCTGTCTGCTTGAGAGATCCTCGTCACAGCTCCATCCACCATAAGAAGCAGAGACAGCCACAACACTACTAAACTTCCTTTCTCTCTTCCCATCGCTCACTTGTTGCCTGCACTTACGATTTGTGTTAGCAACGAGATCCTCTCCACGCACATACACCCCCAGAGATCCAACCCCTGACCTCCCAACTATGTTAGTCCTGGTGATTATTATATTTATATGATTTGATTTTCTGTTATTTTGCATCACCTATTTTTTCGTTTAAATAAATTGAATTTCTAGATACAATTACTTTTATACGAATTATGGAAGGATGAGGATCATACACACTACGTGGAATACATAATCATGACTTCACAAACAACTCGTTAATTAGTTAGATGGATGGGGTGTTTCGCACACGTTAATGAAATTTTAGAGTCTATACAAGGCTCTGAGTATTGGTTAATGCATTAACGAAGAGTCAGAGACAAAACAGTTTTTATTTTTAGAAACTACTAAACTTATCAAGCACAATGATTGATTAGTTAACCGCAAGACAAAAGGCAAAACCATGTTAAGTTTTTCAACACAATTCAGTTGTAAATATTGTAAAAATATATACAATCTTGTTAAAAATGTAAAATTTTAGCAATTCTTTAAAATTGATCCAAACGTTTGTGTCTATCTTGATGTCCATTTGTCTTTTTCTAACTTTATAAGGAACGTTTGAAATATTAATTATACGAGACTCTCTTGAGAAAGTATGTTCACATTAATTATACTAGACACTCTTGATAAAATTTACCAACTCTGAGATAAAACTTTATACTAGTCTACATAAAGCACTTTCACGTGATTAACTTTATATTGGACGTTTGTGCCTTTAATTTTGAAAAATGTGCAATTTTAGTAATTCTGAAATTTTGTACCTTTCAAAACTTAAAACTTGATTATATTAAACGCTATTGATAAAAAACTTCTTTACTAAAATTGTATCTTAACAAAAAAAAACTCTACACGCATCACATGAGCCCTTCACATGCACTTAAGATTAGCACTGTTTCAATTATATTACTTTTTTATTCTGAAATATTTTAACCTTCACATTTACTGTTCAATTTACCTTTTTTTTTTGCTAGGCATGATTTCGCGTTGACAATAAGTCAAAATATGACGTACAAGAGCAACACCCTCCAATGGTTCTAAATTAAGTCTGTGTTTCATCTTTAAATTAGGATTACCTTCATATTTTTCTTATAACTTCTCTTCTGCATTATTCAAATAATCCAAAGGCTTCTTGAACCCGAGGGGTTAGAATGCAAGTTCCTCAACAATAAATAAGCATATGAAGGAAGAATTTTCTCTTCAAAATTTCCCAATTTTTGGAGAGACACAGGTAATTTTACAAAAGTGAGAATTATTTCTTTGCTTTAAGAAAGATTATATGCTTTACACTAAATAAAGAAAAGATTCTGCTTTCGGCAAAATCTCCCTTTAGAAAAAGCAAGAAGAAGCGGAGGCAGCCCAACACTACTAAACATCCTTCCTCTCTTCCAATCGCTTCCTTGCTGCCTGCACTTGTGATTTATGTTAGCAACGAGATCCTCTACATACACCCCCTAGATATCCAACCCCTGACCTCCCAACTATTTTAGTGCTTATTATATTTATATGACTTGATTTTCGTAGTTCCTTTGCCTCAAACATATTCTTCAAAACATAGGTTTTACCTAGAAATCCGTAAAAGTTATTTTCTTCATGTCAGAAAAAAGTTCAATCTTCTAAACAATGTTCCAGTTCTAGTTTCTTCCTACCGATAACTTGATTCCGGTCCAACTTGATTCCATCATTAAATTTATTCTTTAATTCAAACTTAGCCATAGCTCCCGGGCTGATTCACACTAAACAAACAAGCTAAGTTTTTCAACGCAATTGAATTTTAAATGGTGTAAAAATAGATATAATCTTTTTTAAAAAGGTGAAATTTTGGCAACTTCAAAAAATTGGCGCAAGCATCTGTGTTTTTCTTGACGTGCGATCCACTTATTCTCCTTTTAACTGTATAACAGATGTTTGGGCCTTTAATTTTACTAGACTCTATTGATAAAAAAATGTTCACATCAATAGATATCAAACTTTGTTCTAGACGCTCATGATGAAATTTAGCAATTCTGTGATAAAACTTTATACTAGTCAAAACAAAACTTTATACTAGATGTTCCTAACTAAATTTAGCAACTCTGAGATAAAACCTTATACTAACTGATTGATATAAAGTACGTTCATGTGATTAGCTTTATAACATATGTTTGGACCTTTAATTTTAAAAAATGTGCGAGTTTAGCAACTCCATGATTAAGTTTTGCATATTCAAAACTTAATTATAATAAACGATTCCTGATCAAAAGCTCATGGTCACTCACGCTCTTGGACGATGCTCGGACAGAGCAAGTGATTGATAGTAAAAAACGGGGAAAATGAGCTGGATGGACCCCACTCGGACCTTGTCTCTCTCCATTCAATTAAATGTTGACATGGATGAATGTATCCCCTTCCCTTCTCTTCAATTAAATTGAATGGAGGGTACAGCTATGGGTAGATGGGGTCCAACTTCATGCATTCCATTGCGTCACTGGACTTTTCCTATGCATCTTCCCTGTCGGCTCTATTTCTACACTTTCATTTTGAATGAGATATAAGAGTGTCCCCTAACACTTGCCTACTCATAAACAGATAGATAGATAATCTCAACCCAAGTTTCAGATTACCAAAAAGGATCATTTGGTTACAATGTATTGGTGTGGCGGATATTTGTTGTTGGTGATGCTTCTGAAACTAGGGAATGGTGAGAACCAGCAATTGCCTCATCAACAAACTCTTCCATTCCGACTCTATAATCATAGTATTCCCCATTCTAATTACACCACACTAATGGTTGAGTTCCCCTCTATTCCTGCCCTTGAAGGACTAAGCCTTTTTGTCTCGAACATAGACAATGAATCCCACATCATAGAAGTAAAGGATCCAGAAGACTGTCTTCCCAAACTCTTTCTTCAACGCCGCCTCTACAATGCATCCAATATTTATCCTCTAGAGTATGTCCTCCCATTCGATTATTATTATTATTACTACTACTATTTGCGCCCGCAATCTATTGCTTTCTTCAATTGTTCTTCGACTGGGTCGGTTTCTTCGTGCCACTACTCCTGCCCGATTCTTGCTTTTGGCTTTGAAGACAGCGTCCTGTCCAGCGATCTGGTTTCCTGCACCATGATATCACGGGTAAGTTCGCCAATACCTGCTTACCGTTTTCAGAATAACAGCTTATGGCTCAAATGGACCCAACCAAAAACAAGCAAGACACACAGAATTTGTTTACAAGCAATAACAACACCAACAGGTGACAATAGGCTATGACTGTCCTCTATTTTTTCACTCATCAGGCTTTTGGGAATGTTGCTTGGATTGACATTCATTGATTTATTTGTTGTGCTCTTGTGCCACTAGGTTCAGCTGTGCTGGTTTTGCTTTTCATTGGGTCCTTTTACTCCTATCGCTACTTCAAGAAGAAAGGAGACGATCAAAAAAGGCTTGAAAAGTTTTTGGCAGATTACGAGGCACTCAAACCTACCAGATTCTCTTATGCTGATACCAAAAGAATCACGAACAATTTCAAGGATAAATTAGGTGAAGGTGCACATGGAACAGTTTTTAAAGGTAAACTATCTTCTGACATTCAAGTGGCTGTTAAAGTACTTAGTAATTCAGATAACAATAATGGACAAGACTTCATTAATGAGATGTGTACGATGGGCAAGATTCATCACATCAATGTTATTCGTTTGTTGGGATTTTGCGCTGATGGTTGTCGCCGAGCTCTTGTTTACGACTTCTTTCCCAACGGTTCCCTCCAAAATTTCATATCTTCTCCAGACAACAAAGAAAATTTCCTCGGATGGTCGAAGCTTCAACAAATTGCTCTTGCCATAGCAAAGGGTATTGAATATCTTCACCAAGGCTGTGATTATAGAATCCTTCATTTTGACATCAATCCTCGTAATGTGCTTTTAGATGAGAATTTTACCCCCAAAATTTCCGACTTTGGTCTTGCTAAATTGTGTTCCAAAAATCAAAGCACAGTGTCGATGACCGCAGCAAAAGGAACCTTAGGATACATTGCACCTGAAGTTTTTTCTCGAAACTTTGGAAACGTGTCTTACAAATCAAATATTTACAGTTATGGAATGTTGCTCCTAGAAGTGGTTGGGGGAAGGAAAAATATCGACGCAAATCAAGAAACTTTTCAAGTTTTATATCCCGAATGGATCCATAATTTGATTGAAGGAGGTGAAGTAAGTATCTACATAGAAGATGAAGTTGATCTTAGTATTGCTAAGAAAGTAGCAATCGTAGGACTTTGGTGCATTCAATGGCATCCAGGAAATCGTCCCTCCATGAAAACAGTTATTAAGATGCTTGAAGGAGAAACTGATAAATTAAAGGTCCCTCCCACTCCATTTGATTTTACTGCTTCCACCAATGCAAGTGCCATCATTCCTGCTAGACATTTGAATGTAGAGTTAGATGTGATCCATGAATTAGAATAAGTACATTCGTTGGCTTGCCGAATATGTGTGTGTAGGTTTTACTTTTATTTTCATTAAGAATATTTTGTAAGATTTATGAATCTTTTTATTATTAACGTGCCAATTTATGCTGACATTTGTCCCATCCAATAGACTATATTGTTTAAAAGATTTTAGGTATCATTTAAAAAAGAAAAACAAAAAAATTACTTTGGTCTAACATACTCACTTGTTTGAAGGTGGAAGTTGTCTTGTTTTTATTCCTTAATTAAAATCCAGAAATAACAAGTTCGTTCATCCGTATACATTCCATGCTCATAGGTTTGAATCCGTAAATGGAGGTGCATGCATATTGGATCATTGGGTCACAAGGTCACCGTTGTATAATAGACACATTTTATGTGAAGTTTAATTTTAGTCATATCTTTGTTTTTATTGTGTATAATGTATATTAAGTAGGAATACAATTAAAAAATTATTAAATGTTAACAGATAATAAAGTTTAAGGTTTTTAATTTGTTGTTTTTATGAAATATATTATAAGTAACTTATAAATAGAATTGAATGACTATCTTCCAATATTTTTTTGGTTAAAAAGAAAAAAATATTGTAGATGGTTTCTCTAAAGAGTATTGGACATCCAGATGTTTTCAAATGGGCAATTTTTCCCCAAAAGTTCAAAAACCAGTGCAATTTGAAAAACAGGACAATATCGCCCTTCTATTAACAAACCAAAAAATTAAAGGTTGTTGACCAAATTAACGGTGCTAAAGGGAAAAAATACTAAGGAAGTTTTCTTTTAGGGTTATCAGGCAACTGGGACTCATACCCTCTTTAATTTTTTTGGCCTTCTTAATTTTCTTAAATTAGTCAAGCGAATCTTATATTAAGAATTTGAACTAGTATTTTTTACTTATATGCTATTAAAATGTGAAATTTCTAAAGTATCCTTTCCAAACAAATTCCTCCCACCTAAGCTCATCCACCATTTTGACCAAAAAAGCCTATCCATTGTTGATGATCTAATACATCGTTAATAATCAAATTGGAAAGATTTCGTTTTGATGAAAAATTAAATTCAATCTGTCTCAAACAAACTCAAATTTATAGGGAAAAAATAGATGGGGAAGTAAAAGAAGTTACTAGTCTCGTCAAATTGTTGAAACCATAAAGAGTTCAATCAGAAAAAAATTGTTGGACGCTAAATTAAGTGGAATCATATCCGATAAAACGAATAGGAATTATGATCGAAATTTCACCAGAAATCTCACTTCTTAAGATTAATCTTAGTAACCTTAACTTGCAATGAAGTGCATGTTTGGGAACCCTATTTTCTCAATGTGCACGCAAGCCAAGATAAAAATTATATCAAAATCTATAAAAAAATTTTGGAATCAATAAAAAGCATATCAAAAAGTATATCGAAATCCATAAAATCATCTCGAAATTCGTAATTTCTTTCTTCCAATAGATTTCTCAAACACAAGGAATTGGCTCTCACTTTTTTCACGAGTATGATTTTTTTTAGTTCTTTTTTTTTTTTGGTGATAGGTATTCCGAATAGGTTTATGATTGATATTCATTGCTCACTAGGTTTTGTTAGAGCTTGCCACTCCATTTAATCTTGGAGAAATTGCACACATATCCCAAGGAGCAGAAAATACTACAAAAAGACCTTCAAAATTAAAAAATTATTGTGGAGTCCCATGGGACCTAAGGGGTATTATTTGTAAAAGTGAAATGATCAAATTGCACTCAGTTGAAACTTCTTAGTGAACTTTCTAGCAAATTTAAAAATATGTATTGATAACTGAAACACATTAAATGACAACTTAAGTACCACCAATGACAAGTTAATTGAGCAAATTACTAACTTGTTATTGGTGGTATTTAAGTTATCATTTAAAGTGCTTCGGTTATTAATATAAATTTAATGTTTTCAGCACATATTTTGTCAATTGTATAATCAGAATCATTAAAATTATCAATTAATTTGCAAATACAGATTTAATGATGTGCAATCAAAATCTTTTGAGTGGTAATTTGATATGGTCATATTTTAATATGATTAGTTAGACGCTTTTGAGGATGTTTTATTATTAACTTGTGTCACTTTTATGCTAATTGGGGTTAAGAGCTTTTTTTAGATTTGCATCTAAGGTAGTTTAGATTTACTCTCCATAGTATACGTCTTCAATGTCATATTTTGTATTTTACACATTAGAACTTTGATACTTATCATTGATAGTGCTCAAGTTGTTATTTAATATGCTTCAGTTATCAATACAAATTTTTGAATTTGTCGGGACGGACTTTCAATGGAGGGTAATTTAATTTTTTGGCTTTTACAAATAATATTTCTCAAGTCCCGTGAAACTCCATATTTATTTCTTGATTTTGAGGAACTTTTTTGTCGTATTATCTACCCATTAAGACTTGTGTGTAATTTTCCCCTTAATCTTTGAATGTAAATGGTGAAAAGTCAAAACATTGGACCACAACAATTAATGAACTCAATTTTCAAATAATCCAACACCTTACATAAATATCTACACTGGTCCCACCGTCCCCTATCTTTGTTTGTCTGAGTATGTGGTCCAATGTTTTGACCATTTCCATGCAAAGATATATGTTAATTCATTTCATGCTATGTCACCACGATGTTTTTTTTTTTCAATGCCAAATGCATTTACAAAACTATATCTTCAATGCAAGATTATTATTATTATATATATATATATAGGGAAGCCAACTATGCTACAGGGTCAATATTTTAGAGTTTTTTTTGGGAATTACTTGTAGCATTTGTATCATGTTACAAATATCTATTAAGAGTTTATAAAAAAAGAGGAAGGAAAGTAAAAACCAGAAAAAGAAAAAGAAAAGCTATCAATCAAGAGTTCAATTCCAGCTATTTATATATATATATATATATTTTCTAAAGATAAAACTTATGAAGTTGACTTATGGAAAACAAGTGTCTCAAATTTTCCACATGATATGGATATTTGATAGAAAATCGACCAAAACAAAAAACGAAACCGTTAGAACTATAAAACAATTTGGACAATGTCAACAAAGTTTCTCAATTGCGTGTGAAATACTGGTTTGTCACAACAGAATAGTTCTCTAGGCTTACAAAACAAGTTAGAAAGATATGATAAAATTTCAAAATGAGAGTAATTAGAAAAATTCATTAGATTTGAAAATGTTGCGAAAACATATGGTTCTATGTTTTTTTAATACTCATCTATCCCATTTATAGATAGATAAGGAATCTTTTATTTGATCATATTTATAAGTTAGGTCACTAAATTTTCATGTAAATGTACAATTTTACGTTTAATTTATTATTTATTTTTGATATATCTTTAAGATTAATAGATATTACAACTTATATCTAAAAAAATCAATAGATGATATCTAAAAGATCAAGATTTCTATAGCCGACTTTATCTAACAAAAATCAATAGAGTTGATATCTTAAAAAAAATAATAGAGTTGATATATCAAAAGAAAAATTTATAAAAATATAACCATCTAAAGATATATCTTTAAGATTAATAAATATCACAACTTATAGAGGAAAATCAATAGATTTTATATTTAAAAAGGAAATATATAAAGGTATAACAAGATTAAGGGGCAAAGAAACAATTTGTATCTTAAAATAAATGTTAATGCATATATTTACTCTTGTTTGGTCTCAAAGTGCACTTTATTATTTAATCATTAACACCATTTACTTTATTTAATAGAAAATATTAATTCAATCGTAATTCTGCTATTAAATGATCTTAAAATATATTTGAATGTATTTAATATATTTACTTTTAAATTTTAAATTTTAACCATATTTTATTGGCATTAAGTTGCATAATCACCATTTTGTGTTAAACAAAACTAACAAAGTCGTTAATAATAAAGGGCTAAAAGTATATTTTTAAAATTTAATAGAAGGAATATTGACATAAATTTAAAGGACGAAACATATACTTTAACCTAAAATAAATGTTCTTAAAGGAGCAGAGAATACTACAAAAACGTCCCTCAAAATCAAGAAATTAATGATGAATCCTATAGGACCTGCGGGGTGTTATTTGTAAAAGTGACGAGATCAATTGCCTTCATTGGTGGTGTTCAAATTGTTATTTAAAATGTTTCAGTTGTCAATACACATTTTTTATTTCGCCAAGGCGAGCTTTCAATGGAAGGCAACTTGATCTTTTCGTTTTTATAAATAATATCTCTCATATCCTGTGGGACTCTACATTAATTTCTTGATTTTGAGAAATTTTTTTATGGTATCATAGGCTTCTTAGGACTTATGTGTAATTTCCCCTTTAATCTTTGTATGTAAATGGTCAAAATCAAAACACTGGACCACAACAATTAATGAACTCAATTTTCAAACACTCCAGCACCTTGCATAATAATATCTACACTGGTCCCACTGTTCCCTATCTTTCTTTGTTTCTTCACCAAGTTAAATCAGTCAAGAAGACAAAGTCAGTCAACTGTATTAAACCTGTCTAATGAACTTACTCACCTTAAGAAAAAAAATATTTTTATATATCTTTTTTTTTTCTAAAGAAAAAACTTGTGAAGTTGACTTGTGGAATTTGAATTTTCTTCTTGGATTTTTTAAAGAAAAAATTCTAGGCATACAAAATACAAGGCAATGATGCAAAAGTCTTCGGAAGTTAATGAAACTTAGAAAAAAGTCACATTTTTAACATAATTTACTGTTTACAAGATACATATGGGAGAGTAATTATATCATTTATATAATATTATGATAAACATGTTTAATATCTACACTGGTCCCACGGCCCCTTATGTTTCTTTGACTAAGTCTTCACCAAGTCATGTCAGTCAACTATATTAAACCGGGCCAATAATTTTACGAACCCGTGAATCTCCTTTCCTTCATTTTCCCCTTTTAAGGCATAATGACGCTTATCCTCGATGCAATCTATTTAAGGTATTGTCGATCACTAAATGTGAATATTTTATTTTATGGGAATCGAAAATTTGATTTGTTATGTTAAAAGGAATCACCACATCCCATATTGTGAATGGCTATCTCTTTTCATTCTTCATTTCATGTGGCCTTTGATTTTTTTTTCCCCTTTTCCATGTCCCATGTGTCTTGGAATCTGCTGGGAAATCATTTAGGCAAGCCCTTGTGAAATAAAAATTTTCAATTCCAACTATTTTTTGGATATATTTTTTCTAAGGAAAAAACGTATGAAGTTGAATTGTGGAAAAATACAATGTGAAATGAAATTTGAGACGCTTGTTTTCCATATTGCTATCTAGAGTGATGCTTTTTCCCCCAAAGTTCATTAACTTTTGAAAACTTCTGCATCACCGGACAGGTCCCCGTTTTTCAAACTTTCGATCGGGACACAACTGCTTTGATTTGCCATAGCCAATTTGAAATGAAATGCTTTCAATTCCAACTACTTTAATATACCCCCTTTTCCCCCCTAAAGAAAAAACTTATAATGTTCAAGAAAAACCTCTAGACACACAATACTAGTCACTGATGCAAAAGTTTTCAGAAGTTAATGAACTTTGGAAAAACCCATCCCTCCCAACAGCAATATGGAAAACAAGCTTGTCAAGTTTTCCACATGATATAGATATTTGATTGAAAAATCGATCACCATTAAAATGAAACCCGTAGAAATATAAAACAATTTGGACACTGTCAATGAAAACGAATATGCCGAGGTTTCTAAATTGCCTGTAAAATACCGCCCCATCGCAACAAAATAGATCCGTTGACTTATAAAACAAGTAGAAGGATATGATAAAATTTCAAAAATTAGAGCAATTACAAAACAAGTAGAAGGATATGCCTCTTTAATTTTTTATAATCATCTCGTCATATTTATTGGTAGAGATGGAAGATTTTATTTAATTATATTTATAAATCATCTC